>VXAB01003350.1:278439-354302 GCA_013399175.1 Odontophorus gujanensis | reverse complement strand
TATAATATATATAATATATAAATTATTATTATTATACAAAAATATTATTATAAAATAAATAACTTTTAATAACAACCAAAGAATTAAGCAACTTTTACATCTGCATTCATGCAAAATAAATCCAGCAATGTGACAAAGACCTTGACTATGCCTCTCAGACATGACTACAGCACAGATACTAATGGGGGAGCTTTCTGCAAGAGGAAAGTTTATTGCCTTATGTCTTAGGGGTGTCTTCTTATTTTCTGAGTCTTTGAGAATGTACTCATTCACACTGTGTGTGTACACAGACTTCATGTGTGCTTTTGTACTGTGATTGGTGGCAGTCCACATAGGGCATATGTGTAAGTCCTACCCATCTTTACTCCATGCATACAGCTACAAGGGTGTACAGTATACCCATATCTCTATCTGTTTTGCTTATCAAACTAAGATTAAGAAAGGAACTTTATTCAGCTGGTGCATCTACTTGTGTTGACTCTAATACTGCGTCTTGTTCATGAGATCTGTTTTTGGTTTGCTTGGAAACATGTTCCCTTAGTTTTGGTTTGATTTTCTTTCTCTGACACTGCCTTTTTATGGGCTTTAAAAGATGACTTTCACACGGAGTCAGGTACAGTGCCTTTTGTCTTTGTCTTTTCATGATCCATGAGTTGTGTACTTGAATGTTTGTATGGAAAGAGCCTGGGCATGGTATTCATGTCCTTTCTGTAAGTTATCACTTTGGCCATTGAAAGGGGAACGGCCAGGCCATTGTGATGGCTCCTCTGTATTATGTAGACAAGTAAGATTTTCTAATGGTAGACAAGTAGCTGCACAATCAGGACTGCCTTCCATCTTTTAATATTTAATATTTTTATTTTTTCCTATGCATCCATGAATTACTTTTTCCACAAGCTGTCAGGATTGAATCTTTTTTGAATATTAGCTCTTTTTATATTGACTAGCCTTATAACTGCTCATCTGCCTGTGTCTTCAGCTGACACATCCAAGGGATCAGGTTTCTAAACTTTCACTGTTTCCTTGACAATGACAATGCTGTGAAGCCTCTCAAAATGATGGCATATTTGAGACAGATGATTCTTTCACTTTATTTCAAATAGCCACATTGGGATCTTTTCCTTAATAAGGTAATATGTGATGGGTGTTGTTCACAGTAAATATTTATGTAGACGAGCACTCAGAGATGAAAGAGAGGTTATCTGTAGTTGTTCTTTCAGATTAATTCCACGTATGTTATGACATGCATAGCACACTTCCTCTGTGAGGCACTTTTGAGACTGAGAAAACAAAATCCCATGGCATGGATAGTAAAACAACATGAACAGCTAAGGAGGGGATGAGAATTTTTCTGTTCTTTGGATCCTGTTGAAAGAAACCAACCAAGCAAACAAACAAAAAAATAGTATTGTATTTATATGTATAAATAAACTGAAGAATGAGGTTAAATGATGTTAGAATACAAAAGAACAGCCCAAAGCTGCACTAGGAGAGGCTCAGACTAGACACTGGGAAAAATTTCTTTATTATGAGGGTGGCCCAACACTGGAACAGGCTTCCTTGTGAGGTAGTTGATGCCCCGTGATTGTCAGCATTCAAGGAACATTTGGGTTATGCACTCAGGGACATACTTTAATTTTTGGTTAAACATGAAGTTGGACTAGATGATCTCTGAAGGTCTCTTCCAACTGTACTACACTATTCTATTCTAAATGCAAAGAATTAGAAAACCTAATTTGTGCTTGATTGTTCAGACCTTTGCCCAAGTCTTCCCCAGACTTGACCTTTCTGTGTTTCTCAGTCCCCTGCTTAGTACTGTGAAGACCAGTTCCTGAACATACACCACACTGTAATAAATGGTCCTAATGAGCATCAACTTAAAGTTATTAGTCAGATCATTACTATTAGTTTGTTTGAGAAATCAACAGTTGGTTCTACCTTAATAATATTGTTTGATAACTCATTATCTTTTGGAATCTAAATGAATGATCATTTCCAGGCCAACCACTTTTTCTTCTGTTTAACTGAGTTCTTGGAATATATTTCCCCACTTGCAAAATTAACACAGTTCAGTGTATTTGTCTTACTTACAGATTCCCTTAAAGGTCTTTCCTGTTTCATTTTGAGGATTAAGTATCTTTTGGGTGAATTATTTTCCAAACCTAGACCTATCTCCTGCGGATTGGTCGGAGATGTAGCTGCAGTATTGCCCTCCACTACATTACACAATGCTGTGAAGTATTAACTATTTCAGCAGTATAAGTCAGAGTGTAATTCTGATAGGCTTTTTTTTTATCTTGTAGAAGAGGAAAATTGTGGAGGTAGGATAGTAAACTATCCACTTCTAATTAAATAATAGAAATAAGCTTTCTGCTACTTATTACTCACAGAATTAATCAGCTATTGTTTCCAAGCACTGTTGAAAATGAAAAGTGCTAATTATTGACAATTTTCTGGTACACAAATTATACACCAGCACTACAAATTCTTGTTGTCTTAATTCAGATATTTAGTATTCTATGATACATTGTTACACTGAAGGTGTTTTAAATGAGTTTTTTCTACTAAATGTCATTTCAAGAAACTGAGGTGCACGTTTAAAGATCAGATTATTTTACCAGAATAGGAACTGAAAAAAGCCTTTTCTTTTATGATGGCTTCTGCATGTGAGCTCTATGAATGTCTCTGAAAACTGGAGAACAAAGCGCTTTGTCTGCCAGCTTAACAAGGCCAAGTGCCTCAGAGCTCTCAATCATGTCATCAGTATGGCTGACCTCATCTTAAAATGACTAAGCAAACCTAAGCATTCAAACAGACTATATGTTGGAGCTGAGGTGTTTTTTGTTTGTTTGTTTTAGATACTGTTCGCAGTGCTGACTAGGAAAGACAATCTTGTGCATGCTTAATGGTGTACACTTTCATGTGCGTCCTATGGAAATATCAATTTAATGGTCTTTCAAGTGTGCATTTCCCAAGCAGCTGATTGTTTTGGGCAGTTTCCCCAACATGAGCTTGCATGCTTCAAGACTGAAAAGAAAAAGGGAGCAAAAGTAGTGCTTTCTGTTACGCCTTTCTGTCATAGGCTCCCCAGAATTAGTCAGGTACCATTCTTTTGAAATGATAAGCCACATGAGTCAGCTCAAAGTCTGTTAGGTCATATCTAAGTACAGTTTTAGGTTTATGATGAATCTATAGAAGGGTTCTGATTTCCCCTGTATCATTTCCCCTTTAAGGCTATTTTTTTTTCTCCGGATGATAGATTAATAAGTAAAAAATATTTTTGCTTGTCCTATCCTTACACCTGCCTACTAAAGTATAAATATCATAATGTTAAACTGCTTTCACTTTATTGCTGTCTTTCGTTACTAGAGTGTAGGCAGGTGGCATTTGCATAAATATAAGTTGTATACTTTCTTTCTTGCTTTCCTTTTTTGGTCATGTATGTAGCTAGAATCATAGTCTTTAGACTTTCTTTACTGAAGAGGGATGTGTACACCAAAAGTGGTGAAAGGTTTGGTTGACTTCTGTTTCTCTTAAAGTTGAATAAGGAAGATGTTTTTACCTCTGTAGAACAGAGACATATTATTACAAGGTTTTATCATATGTTATGACCCTATTTGTACTCTTCTAGAACCATCTAAAACTCTGGCTTTCTGTTGTTGAGTTGAAGACAGAGAAAGGGAGAAAATGGTAAAGGAGCAAGGCATAACTGCAGCTATTTTGATCCTTTTCTGGTTTGATGTGTTACAGAAGCTTGTTGCTTTTATGGTGCTATGAATATCTAGTATGGATAACTAGTCCCAGAACTAGTGCAGCCACACTGATGGTTCTGCTAGGCTTTTGCTCATTAGCCCTGCTTGTCAGCCATATGGAGGTACAGTGCTACTGTTCCTGTAGGTGCTCATTCACATTATCACGTGATGCAGAAATATTCCAACATACTTGCCAGTCTCCCAAGAAAGCAGATGCAAAAAGGAGCATTCCTTTTACCACAGAGCATAGGATCAAGTTCAGATAACTTATGGCTTTAATCTGGATGAGTTAAAATTTAGCAGTTCCTAAGGAAATTAGGACTGGGCATGGTTAATACCTGATGAAAATTTGTAAAACAAGAGCTTATAAGGAACAATGTTGGACATTTTCCTAACATTTTCTGATAAAAACAGGATTTGCCTTTCTTTCTATTCCAAGCTAAGACAGTCTAATGAGATATCAAGACTTTCTGTTCATTACTGTAGAATTAGTTTTATTTAAACACAGACTAAAATATATACACTCTGTAATGAGTCTGCAAATTGTTATGGCAGGCACATCCTACCCACAACCTCTGGGCAACTCACTGCCCAGCCCAACCTGCCCTGCAACTGCCTCCTGTCTCACACCATCATGGTGGCAGCTCTGCCCCTCCACTTGGTCTGGCCCAGCCATGGGCACATACCAATTGCTCACAACAACCACATAGCACTTTGTGAGCGGCACTGTCTGGGCTGAAACTGGGACGTGAGACACAGTGTGGTGCTGGCTCACGAGATGGCCAGTAACATTTTGGTACATTGGCTGAACACTGTCCTGTGAACAATGAATAATATGCAGACATGCTTTCCATTGTGATGTAGGTATATGGAAGCAGGTTTCAAGATTGACAAAAAAATCAATCTTTTTATACTTATGACTCCATTTCCAGTTGACATAAATACATTTGTCTGTGAATTTTCAAGTTGAGTGTATAGAGTCGTAATCAAATATTCAACTCAAAAATGTGGTCATATCTCTTTATAAGTCCTCTCTTAGAGAGCAATAACCCTCACTTAATAACCGCATCTTATTTGTGTCATCGGTTTTTTAGCAGTACGTACATTTGTGAACAACTATATTCAAGGATGAAGCAACAGGACAGTAAAATTTCATCAAAAATCTGACAAATATCTTGGGAACTCAGTTAAGAATTGCAACTGCGGCTAGACTGCCCTAGATAGTTCCTGTTCACTCAGTGCAACCTGAACAAGCCAAAAGTTTGGACATCGTGAGCTATGGGAACAACTAGCACAAAGGCAGTTCTTAAATGAAAATTATCCTCATCCCTGTTCTTCCTGGTCAGCCACAGCTCTACTTTAGTTTGAAGGTATTGAAAGGATCTTGTGTTAATCAAGGGCTATGGTTGGTCTTCCCAAAGCTTTTCTTTCTAGTGAGCATTCCACAAGCCTTCTAGTTTCTAAAAGTATGCTTTATTAGAACATAAACCAAAATGCAAGGTGAAAAGTTTTCAGGTAACTTATAGTTGTTGGCTGTACTTATCAAAAAAAATGCTGTCTGTGCCTCTTACAAAATGGCTTCTTTCCCCTGGTGCTTTTTTGTAGTCCATCAGCTTTCAGTGATTTGTCAGGCTGCACAGATTTGACATAATCTCTTCTTGTCTTCTTTTTCCATCACTTCTATGTCTTCTTGTAGATTTATTCCAACCCAATCCTTTGCATGGTTCTGTCTCCCAGTTTGTTTTCTTTGCCTTTCTGCAGCCTGCCCCTGCCCACACTCTTGGGTGTGAGCTCAGCAGTTCTGGAGAAGGACTCAGTCTCCCTCTCTCCAGGGATTTAAGTAATCATAAAGGATGTATATCTGCTGTGCAGGGAGACTTAAAAAAAAAAAACAAACCTGTTCCAGAGGGAAGGTTCAATGCTGTAGGTACTAAAATTCAAACTGGTCACTGTTTCCCAGGAAGGTGCTTTCATACTGTAAAATGGCTAACAGCCAGTTGCTAAAGTTTCCTCTGTGGTAGCTGATTGGTTTAAAACCTGTAGTATCAGGGCATATATGCCACACACATCAGCATTTAGGTATTCAAATGACAGCTTGGAATCAAGCCAGCACCTTGCACTGTTACTTCTCAAAAGGTGAAATCCCATGTTGTAACTGAGCTGAGCTGAACTGATAGCTTACTGCAACTGAAAAAGGGCTAACCAGTGTAGCAAAGGCCTCCTTCTCTGTGAACCTCCAGACCAAAAGAAAGCTGAAGAGGTTTGAGCTATCACACTTGTTTCCTCACAGTGATAACAGAAGGGTGATAATTAAATGTCAGGTGTGTTAATGATTTCATTCTACCCAAGAGAGACTATATGGCAGATCATATATCTACACATTTATTGTAAATAACTTCTAATTTTCAGTCTTATTCACAAATGAATGAACTCTGGAATATGGCAATCATTTTTTTCTGTTAGTTGGAAGGTGAAGAGCCTAGGAGAACATCTTGTCAATCATTCTGATGTAATAGGCAGTTCATGTTCAGAGAGTTCTGTACAGCTCCAAGCTGAACTACCCAAATGTGGTTATTGACACAAATCCTGTATCAGCAGATTTCACTTTGGAGCCTACTCTGACCAGTTATGAGGTTGGAGATAGGGTTGAAGACCAGACTAAAGTCCTCCAGTTTGACTCCAGACTCTGAAGTTCACCTTATAAAGTTCAAATAACATTATGTCATCTTTTCTGTGTCTCCCCTTGACTGCTGAAATATTTTAAGTAATGTTTGGGGATGTTCATGAGCTCTATTCCAGTGTATTGAGTGTGCATTCCAATGTACTGACAAATTCCAGCTTGAAAATGGACATATACTAGCTCAGGATCAAAAAACCCAGTCAAAGGAGGAGTTGGTATTCGTGTTTCAGAAATGAACTGGTTACTGTTGTCACGCTAAGATTACTGTAATTGAAAAAGACTGGGGAAAAAAATTGCCTTGTTTTTCTAACATGGTTTAGTTAGCCTGTTTGACAGCTCTGATGTGTAACTAGTTACACCAGTTCTTTTGCAGTATCACTTAGTCATTTCTCTTGTTTCTCAGAGTTTTTCACACAGTAAAAGGAGAAATATTTTAAAAACAGGAAAATTTGAATGTGAAACCACTAAAATTTTCAGAGGAATCACTGCCAAATCAAAGATAGCTACACAGCTTGAAAACACTTCTGATTCCTTTCAAGTAGGAAAAATTTCTACCTTCTTTATTCTTTACAGCAGGTAAAACCTTTTCTTACCCCCAGAATAACTCAAGTTTCATGACAGCTCCTATAGAAATTCAGGTGCTAAATAGATTTTTACCCTGTAAGTAAGGAGACTACTTTAATTTCTCAGGCACAATCTTATTTGTGTATTTGTGTCTTTATTTCTTGTCACAATCTAAAACTGTGTTTTGGAGCATCCCAGCCCCAACCCACTCCCCTCCCTGAAATAATGACACATTAAATTTAGAGGTATGAAGAACTGAAACACTGATAAACCACAATTAAATGACTAACTGCATCTTGGAATGAATATGTTATATTAGTCACAGCAAGTTATGATGAAAAAGGCAGTACCAGAGACTTGGAAGAGGCCACATACGATTGATTGAGCTCTGCATCCATTTTCCTCTTCTACCACTACAGAGTGCCTGTGAACACTTAGAAAGTGTTGTCTAGAATGAAGTGAAAGATAAACAAATAACAGGTCTTTGTACTAGGATAGAAATTGCTAAATTACTGACAGAATTTTCTATATGGCAGCTTTTTGACTTTGAATGTACCCAGAACAACATAGGACAAAGTGCAGGTTGAAAACCTGCTCTGCATTCTGGGTAAGTAGTTAGTAGTTTGTGTGCTGTGAGTCTCGCAATAGAAATACAGCCAGCTGTATACAACCAGCTGCCTTGAACTGATGTGGATTCACATCAAAACTTCAGTCTGTTCAAGCTGCCATCGCAGCTTTTTCAGTGTCAACACATCTAAAGAAAGGCAGCATTTGACACAATAGAAGACTGAAGTTTTTATTAAGTTTCCTCAAACCCTCTTTTATCTATCTTTGTCTTTATTCCTTGAATGTATCCTGTTCTCCTTTCATTCTATTTAGGCCTTTTACCTGCCTTCAAAATTTCCATCCTTCCTTATACCCAAGTTGTTCTTCTGTTCTTGCAACGCATTTCTCTTCTACCACAATTACCGTGTCATTTGCAGCATGTCTGTCTTTCCTGCTGTCTTACCAAATTTAGTGGCAAATTTAAAACACAGCCAGGAAGTTATACTGTTTCACAGTAAACTCTGCTTTTGCATTATGAATTGTCTGCAGCATGGTTGGAATTTTTTTAGATTGCGAACTTTAATATCAGGAAGTGATTGTATATCCTGCGGAAAGACAAATAACACTGACAGAACTTAATATTAAGTACCAAACGTTTCAGTTTTCACATTCAAGACAAAATATAACCTTGCAGTTGCCAAATCTTGGTTCTTAAAGTTTCTACGATTTCCTCATGCTCTTTAGCTTTCTTCAGCATCTTTTCAAACAGTCATTCAAGACAGCTGATTTTGTAGGCAAAGGAAAGATGTTAAATCTCACCTCATTAGAAATGAGGTTTGATACACTGTCCTCTCAAAAATCCTAAATTAAGATGACGAAAAGAGGGATAGTTTGAGGGAAGTGTGATGGATAAAGAACTACTTCTAGGAGAGAAAGCAAAAGGTAGTATTGAAAGGAAGTGTCACATTGAAGGCAGCTTGCTAATCATGTTTTTCATCAGACAAGTTTTATACTAATTCTGTGTAACGTTTTTAATAATTGCATTGGTATTTGTATCTGGAGTGTGTGAGGAAATTTGTTGAGGGCAGAAAGTATATAATATTACAGAAACGTATTAGAAGAATAAGTGGGCATCATTCATGAATGGAGTGGTAGATATGCACTGAAATCAGCTCGAAGTGTAATAACAATAAAAAAGTACCCTTCCAATTTCCAGCCTATATTTGTTGTATCTTGCCTCAATCAGGATTAAAAGCCACCTTTCAACATGTTTAGAATTCTTTTCTGTTCTCTTCTATTAGTGCTTGAATTGTTTATGAGAAGAGTTTCATGATGGAGTGCCTGTAAAAAAGGGCAATTCGGGAGGAGTTGGTGTTGAAGTGATGCATTAGCATCATCTAGCCTGCAGAATTAGCACCTCTGACCAAATCTTCCATCATCAGTCTTCACTGAACTTAATAGCCATAGTTGTATAAAACATGACAGCTTAACTTTAAACTCGCTATGGCAACTTCTGGATGCAGAATGAGTAGATCTTTTATCCTTGCAGAATGCCCTTTTTTCATTCTTTGCAAAGAGCAGAGAAGGAGCTGTTGAGAAAATAGGCTTACAGCTTCATCTTTATGCAGTTAAAATCTTGGTCATACCTTGCTTAGTGTTCAGCTTTTTTTTTCCTAGCATTTTCTTACTTAGGAAAAAATAAAGCAGCATAAGAAGAATCCCTATGCATTATTTTTTTTGAATGATTGTACCACTGTGTATAAAATATATTACCTATGAATTTTAAGTAGCATGTACATCTGTAAGTTCATTACCAACAAAATGTGTTTTGTAGTGATGGAGTATGTGGTCAACTTGCAAAACTGAACTTCTCTGTTTCTGTAGTTATGAAACTAGACACCTTCAAATGCAGTGTTTGGACCATAGCGAATTAAATTATGTCACATGAACATGCTTTGAAGATTGTGTTAGGACAATTTAGATACCTTCTGAGATATTTTATTTTTTTTGTTGTAAATTTAATAGTATTTTAAGCATCTTGGTAAGAAAAACCAGTTACGGTGTAACTGGTTTACTTTTATTGTAAAAGAAGTTAAAGTGATTCCAGCACACAGAAATGAAGGAACAGCAGAACAATCGTGAAACAAAGACAAATGTAAATTTACCCAAATACTTTTTTAGCCTATGATTTTTATTTCAGGAACAAGATTCTAGAGTAAAGTAGAACAGGAGGTAACAAGGACAGGGAACACACCAAGTCAGTGGAAGTAACAAGGCAGTAAAACACTATCATATTAGCAAAGGAGAATTAATATTTTAGTTAAAGAAAGAAGCTCAGCGAAAGCTGAAAGCCGTTGCATTCAAGAACTTCTGTAGGTGAACTTGTACTAGGAAGATGGATCTGATGTTCTATTTCAGTTTTATTTACCTCATTCGCTCTTATTATAGCACAGATGCAATGACATTGATTTCACGTTTTTGCTATTGTTAGAAGTTGAACTAACCATAAGGAATCAGAACTCATCACTGAGAATGGACTTCCTGCAGCTTCCTCTGAAGCACTAAGTCATATATTTTGTCACAGTGTAGTACTGGAGATGTAGGACTTGTACAAGTCAACACTGCAAATGTTACTCCAATAAAGAGTTTATTGTATGAATCTCTCATGGAAAAACTCACCCTCCCTTATCCTTTTCCTTTGAAGTATGTATGCATACAGCCACTTGAGGTGCCCTATTTGTTCTGTGAAACCAGGAGAAGTCTTAAAATTTGCCAGCAAGATTTCAATTCTGAGTAATTTCCACTGCTACTACTATGAGGATTTAGCCCCACTCAGGTGCAGATTTAGATATGACAATCATGAATTGACTTTGCTAAGCTGTCCTTTTTCTTATTTGTAGAAGCTGACCAAAGCCACATGAGGCAGGATGATAAGGAAATGTTAAGGAAAGTACTAATGCAGATAAAGTCTGGTTATGCACAACAATTTTTGCTTGACATTATTTCATTCAGAGTAGCTTGCTCTGGTCATCAGAAAGGGAGCATGGTTCCCTCTGAGCTTCATAGAGCATTCAGATTCTCTGGATAGAGTACACGTACCAGATCATCATCATCAGTACACATTTGGCCTGGGATCTCTAAGTGAAAAACCTCATCACTACATCTTACTCAGAACTGTCACACTAATATTGAAGGAAACATATTTAAAAACAATGTTAGCTAAGAACTATCAAAAGTGTGTTGGTTTTGTTGAGAGTGGGGAGGTTCAAACTTGAAATTGGATTTTAACTAAACATCTTTTGTGTGTGTGTGTTCTTTGAAGGAGAATGTTATTGACTCAAGACACCAAAAAGATATAATCCAATTCCTTGGGGTAAAAAAAATATAACTTTTTTGGTATTGGATTTTTGTTTATATTTCCAGCAAAGTTCATTTTTAAAAATAGAATTTTGCCAGAAGGGTTCTCCTTTGTCTCCCTCACTTTCTTTAACATTTTGTGATGTGTCCATACTCCTTCACTTTCTGGGTAACTGTTTTTAAAACTATAGACTGTCTCTGATGCTACCATAATCTGTGTTCATGACATTAGGACAGTTCCTCAGCATCCTTCTGAGATAATTTTGGTTCCAGCAGAATGGGGACAGCTGTTTTATTTTTGTTTTACCTGCAGTGTGCCTACTATGTACCACAGAATTTAATACTTTGTGAAATACTTTGAGTTTTTCCAAGTATTGGCACTGACGTTAGCATTTCAGATCTCCCGTTTGATCTGTGAAACGCACTACCAAGTGGTGTTCCCTCACTGCCAGCTATGACTGCATCCACTTCACTTAAAAATATCTTCAAGGAGCTACTTTCATTTTCCTTCCAAGTGAATAAAATAACTAATTTCCATGCAGTTAGTTCTACCTGTCCATAACAGAGGTGGACACATGCACGTTACACGTTATTCAGAGATGTCTGCAGCTGACAGTTTAGGTGTCTGGAACTGCTGCTCAAATTCCTCATTCATTGGTTGAATCTTAGGATTATTACATGCTGTCTGGAAGAGCACAAACTCTGTAAATGCAAATAAATAGTATCTAGAAGACATTAACTGCTATAGCTAGAATATATTAAAACTAAGTCAAAGACACTGATACAAAGGGTTAGGAGTGTCACTATGTTTGGCACCAAAGCCCTGCCCATGCTTGATTGCAGTCATTCCTGTTAACCTCAGAGCGAAGTTCCAGAAGCAGATCCCTACTGTCAGCATACCGGTTATCTTCCACCACTTCTCAGAAAGATTCAAGAGATCTCTGCCATATTTCACTGTGCCTACCACCTCTCCTTAGCAGAAATCCTTATGAGAATACCTGTACTAATTTCCCTTTTTTCCACCCTGAAGCCTGATCACTTACAGAGAACAGTTTGACTCACCCTCTGTTCTTCTGAGCTTGGTGACTGTGAGCAGCATGAAAACACACACAGCCTTTCCAGCAATCTCCATATCAGCTCCTGCTTTCATGGCTCAGGCAGCTCCGTCACTCCATCGCTCTTGCTGCCAGTCTAGCTGTGGTCATGGGGAATGTTTTTTGTCTGCCAACACATCCTCAGCAGCCAGTGTTGGTGTCTCCTCTTCCCTCTTCCTACTCCTCTCCTAACCGCCTGACTCCTCAAAGCTGGAGAGGTTCCTCCTTCTGACTTTTCTGAGCACTAGGCTTCCTGTGCTGAGTGCCTAAGCGAACGCTGAGGAAACATACTAAGCAGCTCTGCCTTCCGTTCATTGGCTCTCCTCAGGAGGCTGATGAGCAAAGATAAACTGTGCAGCGGATCTCAGATGGGGTAAAAGTGGAGGAGATTATTCAAGCCTGAGTTTAATGTGAAAAAGAAAATCTTTGTCTTGGCGAGCTAGTAAGAAACTTTTTCTTCCTCTTTGTCACTTCTACTACCACTAGTCTACTTGTCTGGCACTTCTTTGACACTGCGTTATACAAAATTCCTCCTCCTGTATTAAGGATTTCTCCCTTTCTGTTGGAACAACAAAGCTTTTGAGACCTTGGGGGGAGAAACTGAGTGAGAAGAAAGAAATATTATTTTTCATACCAATTGAAGCTGACCCACATCTTCCAATGAAAACTTTTCTTTTTTTCAGAATAGCCTTTTTTCTTTTGATAACACTGTACCTGTTTCTTCACTTCCTTACTGATCTAGTCATTTCAGATTCAGAGCTTTATTTTCTTTCCTTAAGCCACAGCACTTCTGTGGCACAAATCTGTGAGCCAGCAGTAGAGAGACTTTCAGCTGCTACAAAGAACAAGTCAGAATAATTATCACTGAGTACTGAGTCAAAAACAGTAAAGGCAGAAAACAGATCAAAGTCAGCAAGAAATTGAGGTTTTCAGGAGCGAAGACAGCTCATCACTTTTGGACCATAGCGAATTAAAGTGATGACAGCAGTCTGATAATTTTTGTCCATCAGACTGGTGATCAAAAATGGTCTGCATTAATGTTCTTTGGGAAGTCGAGTGTGAGTTAAAGTCTTCTGTGAATAGGTAAAAAAGACCGATAATGTCCACATGAAGAAAATCAGACAGGGCAGAAATTCCATTTTCTTGGTCTTACTATCAACTACATGTTTGTTTGGCAAGGAGTACATTTTTCCCACTTCATTTTTAAATTTAATTTAATATTCTGATACTTCTCTGCACTACTCTGAGGTTTTCACTACGCCATTCACAGTAGAACTCTGGTTTATTTTTTGACTGTTTAACACTGATCTAGAAATGTGACTAGATGACACATAGCTGTGTCCTAGACAAAGACATGGAGATGGGGAGTTGTTTGTTTAAGTCAAGATTAAGATATAAGGTGGGAGAAGGAATTAGGCAACATACAAGAAGTATGAGGCCTTAAACGTGAAATAAATGAAGATCAAACTTGCTGCAAAGGCCAAGTGAAACTGAATTCGTGTAAATGTGCAGTCTGGACCAGGTTCTGAGCAAACTGGTCTAGCTGTAGATGTCCCTTATTGTTCATTGCAGGAAAGTTGGTCTATATGACCTTTAAAGGTCTCTTCCAACTCAAACAATTTTATGATTCTATATTTGGCAAACTGGATGATTGCTGCATGAACAGAAATGCTGGAAGAATGAAAGGTGCATTGGGATAGAAGAGATTTTAGGAGAGTAAACTACCTTGTTAATAATGAAAATCCTAGTTTAAATTGTCGTAGTTAAATGTCTTTGCCATTCCTTGAGAAATTCCTTTGGAACCAGAAATTAGACAGCTGGATTCTTTTGCTAGGCAAATATAATTTAAGATGCCATTAAGAAGCCTTGTGAAAAACTTTCTGCTTCAAACCTGTGTGTTCAAGAACAAGTAAGGCCTCACAGGAGAAGGTAGGACAGAAATCTGAGGATGACAGAGGCTGGAAACTACAGCCACAGTGCCTTTTTTACCCCTGTGAAAATACTGCTACAGACAACAGAATTTAGGACATAAAATGTTCAAAGTCTGCAGTGAGATGTTATTGAAAATATCATTTTACCATAGGAAGTGGTGGATCCTTAATTTCATCTTCCTGTCCTCTCAGTTATGGATTGGAAGCCAGGATTCCATGATAGAGGAATCAGCCCTGAGAAAGGCTAGATTGGGACAGAGGATGACCTAGATGGAAAATAATGCATGGAAGTGGAGGAGAGGTATCAGGGATTGCTGGCTGCGTTGATCAGAAACGAACAGTGTATTTGATGGAAAGAAGGAGAATGAGAGGGATAAATTGATTATAATAGCTGAGGCTGAAGCCTAAGACATAGATGAGGGTGAGAAAATTGCCAACAAAATGTACATAAAGGCACTTCTAGTGAATACACATTTCTACACAGCAGCAGGGACTCATTTGTTTAAGGTGCCATGAGGAGCCATCGCAGTCTTCCTGAAGTCAGAACATTCCGTCTTCTGTGTACAGACTGCATAGACTTGGGCTTTGCCTGTGGTTTTCAGTGTGGGTTATTGCAGAACCATTTTATGTTAATTATCATAATGTTATCAGATATTATTCGACAAAGACACTGTGATCTGCTCTGTTTGAAGTGGTTTTACTCAGCCTAAAAGTCCTTGCTGACAGCAGATTCCACACCAATCACTTGTTCAATAAGAAATGGAGAAGTATAAAGCTGGATTATAAGTATCAAGATACAGACAGAAATGGAATTTTTTCAGGAATTTCATTCCCAGCACTGACATGAATAACAGTGTGTTGGAACCACAGCTGGTATAAACTAGTAAGCTGGACTGCATCCTCTTGCAGATCTGCCATGTTTTTCTCCTTGAGAATTCTCCCTGTTGTATCTCTTTCTATGTCAGCTGAGGACCCTAAATGTTGCAACTGTACACGTAGCACAATAGGCTGCACATATATGGAAGAATCCAATTACCTCTGAAGCTGAGAGTGGTTCTGGAAAAGTATTAGGATTCTCTGTGCTACTGTGATAGTTGTCTTACAGACTAAGTACACATTCTGGTAATGAAATACAATGGTCTTGTCTGGGAATCTGGCAAGTAAGTGGAATCCAGGCTGGATTATGTTATGTAGCAGCCTTATCCAATATATAAGACATCAAAAACACTTCAGTTATTTCAGAGATAGGCGCATATGTCACATCTGTCACTGAATTTCCTGTCTTTTGATGATCTGTCTTAGAGCCTAGAACTTCTTACACTTATAATGAAGAAAAATTTCATATATTTTATTTGCATCCTCTATAACAAAATATATTAATTTTAAATATAAGGATGTGTGAAAGAGCAAGCCAAAGTATTGGATAGTCTCACTTCTTGTGTGTCAGATCCAAAACTTACATATCCACCTTGCAAGTGCACTTTACTCTGTTTGGCTGTTCCTCCTATGATTCTGGTTTAGAATTTAAACATAGTTTGTCCAGTCTCCCTGGAGTGCGATTGACAGATCTCCAGAAAATATGATCATCTGAATGCTTGCAATTGCAGGCTTTGTCATTTCAGCATCCTGTGCACCAAGGTCATTTCCTAGCTCACCACAAGGCAAGTACACTGGTAGAACAGCACTATAGCTGGCTGTGGAGATAAAATTTGTATTTTTTGTAGCAGTACAGTGACAATGGTATGCTTATAAAGCGCTTCCTGGTTGTTCTGTGGTTCAGTGTTGTTTATTCCTGGAAACACCCACACCACCCACACACCTGAAAGTCCTGCTGAGAATATGGTTTCTTTTACACAACACCTACTGAAGCATAGGTAAACCTGAGATGAAGCCCACATTCCCAGAGTCCTTCTCCCTTCAGGGAAGCTCGCATTGAATAGCAAGACTGAAGTTGGAGGGCCTGGTTCTGAGCTCAGAGCTATTGCGCACACATATTTATATTGTGTAGGTAAATAAATTCCTACACGTGTTTTAAAGTATTTCTAGGGGCGCTGCATGGGGGGCTAAGTGCACTAACCACTTCACTGTGGCCTAGTCTGCAATTCTGCTTCCCATGGCTCCTGGGATTCCTGTCTCAAAACTATCTGCAGGAAATGTCCATGCTTCACAATTTCTAACAGTGCAAAGCATCCTGAGCTGGCTTTGAGCTAGCTTTAGAAATGGAGGAGGTACAGGCAAGTCAGCACCGCACCTCGACAGCGCATAGGGCAATGTTTGTGCAACTAACTGCTGCCCCATGGAGATGAGTGTTCAACCCAATGGTGTGTCAGCTTACTCAGAGCTAGTTCTGGAGTTGCTAACATGCGCACGGTTTCTGTTGATGTGAAACGTTGTGGCTCTTTTTCAGCATTAAGATTCCTTAAAAAAAAAAAAAAAAAAAAAAAGTAATCTCACTGCCTTGCAGCTCTTGCATAAGGAACTATGTTTAGGAGTTTCACCCTATGATACACTTCGGTTATATTGTAGCCTACTGTCCAGCAAGACTTGCCTTGAACCCTGCTCCAAATTTTGCAAAAGACTGGGTTAGTTGGAGAAGTGCACGGAGGGCGGATGACTGAAAAGTGGGGAGGAAGTGACTCAGAGGACCGTATTAAATGAGAGAGACAGATGTTTGGTGTGCAGGAACTTGTAGATGAGCCCTAGCTCCCCTCTGTGCTGGAAATCCAAAACTGGAGTCAGACCCTTTTTTTCTTTGGTCAGGTGGAAAATCTTGCAAGAGGTTGTACTGAAATAAGACACTGTTAAGGCTCTGCTTTCTCAACAGGAAGATGTTTCAGTTCTCTGATTCTTTAAAGAGCTGAGCATTCTTCACTCTATTCTTATCCATCAGGATCAGAGGACTTCATCCCCCATATCACTGTGTTGAGTTTCTAAGTCTCTAGTGAGCTTGTGGGATTGCCTCTCACCTGAAGATACTTAGGTACAAGTCCACTTGTCTGCCACAACCCTTTACAAAAATAAGGGTCCCCTTTAGAACCAAGAGCTTTCTGAGAATTGAGACAGGTAAGAAAGACACCATTGTGGTGATCGTTGTTGTGTGATGCAACAATAGAGATTCACATTGCATGCACCTTGGTTTCCACATGGATGGATGGCAACAGACACCTGTTTCACAGGGAAATGTGCTCAGTTCTGTGATGACAATCCTAACCACAGGTAGTTAAGGCTACCAACACCAGATAGCTGTCTATTTAAGGAAATCATGCCTGCAGACAGGATACAAGTCTCTGTGTAATCCTCTGGTGGACAGGTCACAGAAATATAAATAATACAGTCTTGTATTTGTGATGTGGGGAGTTTTTGGTTAAAGGTGCAAACTTGAGAATGAAACCTGATGTTTTCTTTTTCTTAGGGAAGAAAACTTTAAGAGGCGATTTCTGGACTTCTTAGGGTGGTTTTTTCCACTGCTTTTTAATTTGCAAACTACTTTATTAAAATCTGTTTTGGGATCTAGAAATGCACATACACTAAGCATGAACAATATTTAGGTTCTTAACTTCTTAACACTAAAAGCTGTAAGCTACTCTTGTTATGTTCCTCCTGCTTCAGAAGGGCTAGTGTTGGAGGCCACAGCAAGAAAAACACAGATCAGAGATCAACAGATTGTAGAGAGAGTCAAATGCCATGGCCTGGTAGATTCTGGCATGTTAGTTTGAAGTTGCAGTCCTTGTGAAACAGATTGTTTTTCAGTCTTGCACAGCTATATGTTCAGCTGTGGAGGAAAGTAAATGAAAATTATGACTTAAAGTTAAAAGAAAAAAAGGAAGCTAATGGAAGCATATGATTCAAGTCTAAGGTATCTGATGGTGCATAATGTATTTCACACTGCAATTGGAAAAAGATAAAGAACTGAAAGCGGTCCTGGATCTGAACATCTGTAACTTTAAAATGCTAGTCTTTCCATGTTGCAGTCAAGGCATGCAGGAGTGAGCCTTGTATGTGTGTGTGTGTATTCATAGAATTATAGAACCATAAAATGATTTGAGTTGGAAGGGACCATTGAACATCACCTAGTCCATCCAACTCCCTACAATGAACAGGGACACCTACAGCTATGTCAGGGTGCTCAGAGCCCCATCCAGCCTGACCTTGAATGTCTCCAAAGACGGGGGCATCCACTGCCTCTCCAAGCAACCTGTTCCAGTGTTTCACTACCCTTACTGTAAAAAACGTTTTCCTCATATTCAGTTTAAATCTCTCCTCTTTTAGTATGAAACCATTTCCCTTTGTCCTGTCACCACAGACCCTGCTGAAGAGTCTGTCCCCTTCTTTCTTATGGCTTCCCTTTATATACTGNCTTCTTTCTTATGGCTTCCCTTTATATACTGAAAGGCCATTATCAGGTCACCTTGGAGCCTTCTCTTCTCCAGGCTGAACACCTCCAGCTCTCTCAGCCTGTCCTTAAAATGAAGTATTCCATCCCTTGGATCATTTTTGCGTCCCTCTTCAGGATGTGCAGCAACAAGTCCATGTCTCTCCTGTACTGAGGATTCCACATCTGGATGCAGTACTCCAGGTGTGGCCTCATCAACGTAGAGTAGAGGGGCAGGATCACCTCCCTCGACCTGCTGGCCACACTTCTTTGGATTTAGCTCAGAGTATAGTTGGCTTTCTGGGCTGCCAGGGCACACTGCACACTGATGCCCAGCTTGCCATCTAACAGTACTCCCAGGCTCTTTCTGGCAGTGCTGTGCTCCATCCTTACATCCTCCAGCTTGCTCGGGATATACTGATCATGGGGGTTGCCATGACCCAGATATGAGACCTTGCACTTCTGAGGTTCACCTGGTCCCACAGCTTGAGCCAGTCCAGGTCTCTCTGCATGGCATCTGTCCCTCAGGTATGCTGACCACACAGCTTGGTGTCATCAGCAGCCTTGCTGAGGGTACACTCAATCTCAGTGTTGATGTCACTGATGAAGATGTTAAAGAGCAGCTGTCCCAGTACTGACTCCTGAGAGATACCACTCACCACTGATCTTTATTCAGACATTGAGCCAGTGACCACCACTCTCTGGGTATGGTCTCACAATCAGTTTCTTCTCTGGCTAATAGTCCACCCACCAAATCTTTCTAATGTGGAGAGAAGGATGTTATGGGGGCCCATGTGAAAAGCCTTTCTGAACTCTCTATTGTTGCTTTCTATAAACAGTTTTAGTGAAATGAAACTTTCATGTGCAGTATGGTCTCAATATTGTTTAAAAATTTGTGCTAGACTGATGCCTTTGCATAAAAAAAAAGCTTCTCAGATCCAGTTATACTGCTACATAGAATCAGCAAAATCTCAAGTTTGCCATTCACAACAGTTATTTTCTACGTCTTATCTTTGGACACTGGAGAGCAAACTTCTCCCAGTTCTTCTGGTTTATTAGGATGGCCTCTCTACTCTGTGAAGTTCAACTTATAACAGAGACATTCACAGTAAACTCACAGCTCAAAATAATTCTTAAACTGTGGAAATTCCACTGAGATTCATCATAGTATTCATCAATAGTTGAATTTAGTAATTTTTTTGTTAAAAAAAAAAAATCCATCAGATATCCATGTAAAATCATCTTTACATTAAAACTTTTAGGCAGAGATAAGTGGAACTTCAGGGGCGAAGAGATGGAGCCTTCCTATCTTTCTTTCTGGTTGAAGTAACCAAGAGTATTCATTAATAAATCTGTTCCTGAAAAGGCCACATTTTACAAGCTATATGTTGTCAAACTCATTAGTTTCACTGGAATTTTGTCTCAAGTATGAAGAAACCTCTGTGAAATAAGCCATGAGGTTATCCTGGCTCGTACACATTCATTTCCTCTATTATAGCAAGAAATGCCTTTCTGGAAGCTCTAGTCCTTTGGTGAGATAACTACAATGGCATATGGAGAACCATACAAGTAAAAACACAGGAGATAAAATTTAATCTGATGTCAGCATGCAAATATGTGGGAAACATATACAGATGAAAAGTGCAGGTGGTAAAGGACGTTTTAACTGAGTGAAAAAGAAGCAACACCCACCAAGTTACATCCAGTCAAATTCAAACCATAAACCAGACTTCTATTTTTTTTTTTTTAATGAGTATGACTAAGTGTTGGAACAAACTACTGTAGGAAGTGATGATTCCCATGCCTCAGTGTCTTCAGGTTAAAAACAAGCTGCCTTCTTAGGAAAGTACTCTACTGAAGCCTGGGTTTTCTCACCACAGAGAATGAGTACTGGTACCTCTTTTTTAGATGAAGAGGAAGCTTCCCATGGCTTTTGAAACACCCTTCATACTTATCTATACACTCCTCCCAGGATCAGTCTTAAACATGGTAGTAAATTGTGTAGCAGTGATGACGAATCTTGTCTGCAGATGATTAAGAGAAGTTATGTGTTCTCAGCTTTAGGATACTCTGTGCTATTCTTTATTTTTTCCAGGAAAACAAACAAACAAACAAAAAAAGCAGAGAGCTATAGTGGGAAAAGGAGACTATATTTAAAAAAATAAAAAGGATACTCATAATTTCCTCAAGGCTACAAAAGATCTGGATGATGATACTATCACTGTATCTTGTCCCATGCTTTCCTTCCCACGTCATTTCTGGGTGTCTCCTTCTGAAGGATGCTAACAGTACCTTCAGCAACCTTTAGAATCTGAAATGGAGGACAGTATCCATTGTCTACATTCCACCACTGTGTATTTTATTCTCTGAAAAAGATATTACTCCATGAAAGAGGGATATCCTAACAAAAAATCTATGTTGTGATACTAAAATTATCTCCAGCTTCAGCTGTCATCCAGAAATTTGAGAGTTTGGGAAATCTTACATATTATTCAATTAATGTCTGTGCATTCTTTTACCTCCAATATGATCAAATCCTGTGTCACTAGTTCTTTCAGGAAAATGATAAAATTAATACTTTATACTTAAAATCATGGCCCATTTGAAAAATATTTAACATTTGAAGAATCCTCCCAAATGGGCATTTTCCTTAGATTCCAGTACTGAGTGCATGGCAAGGTTTGGTAGAGAGGGTGCTACAGGGGTGGCCTCCATGAGAAGAGGATAGGGGCTTTCCTGTACTGGACACAGCCAGCTTCAGGTGTGTCCAAAATACAGAGAGGCACTGCTGTTTACCTACTGCAATTCCACATCCCCCTTCTGCCTCAAGGGGGGCAGAGGAGTCAGCAACGAAGCTGAGGATAGGAAAGCAGGGAGAAACGTTGTTACTTTAATATTTTCTTCCTGTTTCCTACTAACCACGGGTTTTTATTAACGGACAATAATTTTCCCAAGTCGAGTCTGTTTTGCCCGTGACATTGATTGGTAAGAAATCTCCTTGTTTCTCTCTTGACTCATGAGCTTTCTCATTCCTTTTCTTCCTTTTTAATTGCCCAGTCCCACTCAGGGTGAGGGGAGTAAGCAAGCAGCAAAGTGGCCAATTTGTTAGCTAAATCTAATCTACAGCAGTTGCTTTAGGTGCAAAATCATTCTGTTATAATTGGTTTAATCGAGACGTACCAGAGTCTGAATGAATCTCTTATTATCAGAAAGCTCAGTTTATTTCTTTACTGAATGATTTTTCCTGATAACGATTTTAGTGTACAGGGTGGATTTTCCTAGTTTTGTGGTGCTGTTCTTACCACTTTCTGAGAAAGGAAAGAGGCTTGATTTGTAGGGATTGGGACAGGTTGGAGGTAAAGATCTCTCTACCAGCTTCGCCACTGGCTGATTCTGTGGGCTGCAGGTTCTGACAGTGGATTGTAAAAACAGCTTGTGTCAGCAGAGAGGCCCAATTCCCCAGGCTACATGTGTTATATACATGTAATGCTGATGTTGTGATGCAGGTGCATGCATTGGAAGTTGAGAACATACTGACTTTTCTCAGATAAGCAGATTTGCTGATCTAAACTGTTCATGTTTTTTTTTTTTTCTTTTTTTTCTGATGCTGATATATGGATAGGAATCAGCCCAGCTTGTTACATCAGTATCAGCAAAGCCTATCTGGCACAAAGAATGGAATGGAACTCTAAATGTCATTTAATTTGGGAATATAGCACTACTGAGAACATTTCAGATTTAAAAAGAACAAGATAGTATAATTCTGGTAGCTGCAGTAAGTTTAGGGTTTGTTTTTTTTTAATGTTTTAATCAGTTCAGAAGTTCTACATATTGATGAATAAAAGTGATGATGTGAAATTTGCATCCCTCCAGTGCCATGAGAATAAGGCAGTGAGTTCGAAGCTCAGAAATGATCACTTGGGCAGTAGCAGTGACATGCTGTCTCACACTGCTCTGTTCTTTCTTTAGAAACTGCTGTAGCAGCTATTTGGGAGGAAAATGCTGAAATCATGATGTAGAATGAAACAGCAGTAAAATCCAGGAAATGCAATTCTAGTTTTGGTGAGACAAAAGGAGGGAATTAAGCTTTTCGTTTGGGGACAGGTTTTGAAACCTTGAGCCCTTTGATTACGATGGCATCTTATAACTGGAGCTCTATAAAGAGCGTCTGGTTTTCCTGATAAGCTGCACATTCCAACAGCAGCTTACTAACAAATGCTGTTTCTATTAGTAAGTATGCAGCAGGAGTACAGCAGTTTTCTTCCCAAAAGACCATTCTGTTGATCCATTGCTGTGGTCCAAATCACCAAATGCAACTTTAGATTAAATCTTCTGGGATCAAATATTCTGAGGGTGGGTTGAGGATGAGGCTTTGAGGGTGGGTTGGGATGCATGAATTATTTATGTCATTATTTTGAAGAGCTGAAGTTTCCCAGGTTCTGTCTGAAATGAGTTGGTTCAATAATACCATCTAGAATATGAAATGTCACGTAGAGTTAATGAATCATGGAAGCTTTTTGGCACAGATTAATATTTGATTTCTGTGAAAATCAAGGATTTGAGCTGATGTTCAGAACAAACAGAAAAGAGGATGGAGAATAAAGAAAAGTGGAATACAGGTATTCAAAATATTTTCAGAGATATTGCATAAAAATAATTATCTGAGAAATCATGTGAGAAATCATGAAAGTGGTCACACTTTAAAAATAACTGTCCGTCACACAGCTGAAGTGAATAAGGTTTCCTGCATTGCTAGCCACATTCAGAATGGAATTTTTTGCATAGTAAAGTGGTTCATCTATACCATCTAGGAGAATAATTATACTGCAAACCCACTGGCCTACTTTTCTCCCTGGCTGATGTCTTGTGCTGATAAACACGTCATAAGATCTCGTTTCACCAGAAATACAGACAGACCAGAAGTGGCTTTACAAGGAATATCTTGTCTGTGTTGTATGGGCCTCCCATTGTATTTACTTCCACTCCACCCTACTTTTTCAGCTACTCTGATAGTAAAGAAGGAAGTGTTACATTTTCTCTAGAGAAGAAAACTGTCTCCTTTTCCCCATTCTATCTCACAGGTTAATCTAGAATGCACAGTGAACTGAAATGTTGCTTTATTTCTTTCCCAGATGTTTCAAAACATAGTGTCAGACAATTCTTATTAGTTTTCCCTTTCATTTTTCCTAGTCTGGTCTGTAAGACTATATAGTTTTGATGATGTACATTTAACTTGTGGGTAACTTCAGTAGATTAGGAAAAAAAGAGAACATGAGTTGGTCATTCATCCCTGCCTTGTGGCCAAACCAGATGACACTTCCCTTTCAGAAATATGTTTTAGGATGGAAAAAAAAATGTTATTTAGCAGAAAGTGAAAGATTTAATTTGTTCAGGGGAGTAGGGTTTGTATTTTTAAAAGTATTTTTGAAGTTCTACTTCCCATGAAAATTTAGGAGACTTTTATCTAATGTAATTATTTGAGTTAGGTATAGCATAATGGTTGGTCATCGCTGTTTTCAGTTTATTTTAAAATATTTAAATGAAAACATTTAATTAAAATGTAGACTGCTGCATTTAGACTCCTGTAAAGATTCATCTTTGTCTAAGGAAAGTAAGCTGTTTCTTCTACACATCTGAGAACAAGATAAATGAGAAGAAAAAAAAATTAAGGAGATTTCCTCATTAAATCAGAAAAAACAATTATCATAATGAGAATCACTACTTCCTCCCATGGCATAAAACGTGAGATAAGCAAAAGTGAGTTTGCTATAAGGAGGTACCTGTGTTAGCTTGGATGCGCATGACAGCTGTGATTTGATTCAATGTTCTCAAAATCAGCATTCAACTGACTTTATAGTTGCCGCTCAGTGCAGTGCATATGAATGGGCTGTGTGTTTTCCCCGTTCCATGGAGTAAGAGATTGGCTTGGTGAGGTTGTTTGTAGCCCATGTGACAGCAGATATGAGCAATCCTAACGTTATGTTCATCTCTCTATTTGTGATTTCTTGCTCTTTTCAGTCTAGAGATCCTGAAAAGAACCAAAGCTATTTGTCTGGAGTAAAATGCGTGATAAATAGACGGTTACAGTCCTCAGTTGGGTTGCTGATGCATCTGGTATATCACAGACAGTGAGCAAGGGACAACATCAGAGGCCTTACCAGTACCTCACATAAATATAATCCTGCACTACTACTCCTGGGCTCTCAACCTTTCTCATTCGAGTTCTTCTCATGCATTTTTCTTTCTTTTACAAAGATACTATCATTCACATAAACTTCAAATCCATGTGGTTTTCAAATCCATGTCTGAGGCAGTTCTTACTGTGATGTAGCATGTATAGGAGTTCCATAATTGAATATTTTTCCTAGTAGAATGAGCTACCCACTTGCAAGGCCTGAGACTCACTGGTTTACAGAGTTCCTTGTGGTTGCCCAGTTTCATAATATACTGCATTTTGATGACATCATCAGGCAGTGCATGAAATGAACAAACTGTATTTGATGTAAGATAACTTTCTGATGCACAACTGTTAAGCAAACTACTTAATAGGAAAAAGTTCATGTGCGTGAGTGGAAATACCACATGCAGTAACAATAAACATAGGGCCAGCCAGCCTTTGGATGGGAAGACAGGTGGCAGTAAGTAAAGATTAAGCAAGCCCCACTTATTTTGCCTTTATACCAGTTGTATTGTGAACGTTTGCAACTTTAGACTTAAGATTTGGCACTGGACAGTCCCCTGTCACTAAAACTATGTCACCTACTGGATATTTTTGCACTGTTGCTCAGACTAAAAGTTGTAGATTTTTAATCTCTTCACAGATTTGTATGGGGCTCTTTCCAGGCTCATTGTTATCCCAGGGAAGAACAAATCAATACATTCAAGAATCAATTTTGTTTGTGAGTGAAGGTCTGGATGCAAGCAAACCATAGCATTGTGTTCAGTGAAAGCACTGCCCTCCAGAACAAGGCAGTCTTGCTCAGTGGTGGTTATAAGTGACATGCTGCCTGTTCTACAGTCCTAAAAGGTGCAATCCATTTTATGGCAGCCACAGTGATGCAGGACTCACACCATCTGCTTTCTTCCATTTCTGTAGATATTCTTACATTACGGTCCCTAAGGGTGACTGCATTCTATGTAAATCTAGGTGCAGCAAATGAAGAACTACTTAGGGTTTGAGACTTAATGAAGTTCATCCCTGTGCAGTTAGTCTGCCCTTTGCAGTGACTGGGTTCAGGGTGTACTCACAGCTGTTAGGGGTCCTGACTGGCCTAAACTGAGCCTCTACTCACAAATGGGATGGGAACCCCATTAAAACCCAAATGTGGGCCTTTGATTTCTGCTTGATCTCTAGCTTTGCTATGCCTCTGCTTTACTCGAGACTCATTTCACAGCTTGGGTCAGGTTGCTGAAGCTGAGGAGCTTCCAATTTCATGCCTTTTTGCAGACCTGGACTTCCTGTACCTTCTTTGCTCAGCCTTTCTTCATAGGGCTCATCTGTGGCTGATAAGCCCTACAGCAGAGCTCTGATGGGATAGGAGTCTTTTCTTATCTTGTCTCATATCAAAGAGAGAATTACTGCTCTGAGCTGGTGGTAGAAACATATCCTTCACTGAGCACTGAAAATGCTCACGTCTTACAGCCCCTCCCCAAGCCTTCTGCAAAATGCTGACAAAATAAGCCTTTCTACATTTGCACTGTTGCTGCTTTCTTCCAGTGAAGAGGTGTTTGGCCATTAGTGGGAGCACAGTTCGGAACCACAAACAAAGAGACCTCCTTGAAGAGAACATGAGGAATGAGGGCTCCTTGTATGTTGGGAATTGGTACCAATTCTGTTCTAGTGCCAGTCTATCCTAGAGTAGGACATCTATCTGGAAAATTATCATGATTAGAAATAAATATGTAGCCTGAGGGAGAAGTTAGCATATATCAGCCTGTCTTGTCCATTGCATCCTTACTCAAGCGAGAAGTTCTGCTGGAGAAAACTCTGTTTTGTGGGCTTTTTTGTTATTGTCAGTACTGTCACTTCTATCAATTGTCAATTATTCCCAGACTTTGCAGGGTATTTATGCTTCTATCCTTTGCTCCCCAACTCTAAAGTACTGACAAAAGCACCTGCTTACCTCAGTGATAGAGGGTCACTTGTTAGACAACAGATTAAAGATAACTTCTGATCTATATACGCTTTGGTCAGCAGAAAGCTTACCCCTGTGAGGGTGTCGTGCACATTAAGGTGATGTGGGGGGACAAGCTGGCAAGGAGTAATGAGTTACAGCAGTAATAATGAATAAGCCTGTAGTTGGGTGTTTGCTGTGTCAAAGGTAAAAGAGACTTAAGTCTCAAAGCTTGTTGACTGGATGCTTTTGATAGGGAAAAACTGAAGGCGATCTCTGAGGGAAAAGTCTGCCATGCATTTTGTACAGTTTGCCTAGCCACTCAGTTCAGAGAAAACTAATTCAAATGAAATAAACATAAATGATGAAATAAGGTTTGTGGTTGAAATGTAAATATGGCTGATACTCAGAGGAAGCTGCTGACAAAGTATTTATATGAGAACAATATATGTTTCTCTGATAATATCTGAAATCATGGCGAAGCCCACAATCTCATGCATGAAAACACTGAAGAAAGGTACCATAAAATATGCAGTATCCCCTTTGCTTAGAGCACTCCATCAGTAGCTTTTCTCAGAGAGGGGTAAGTAGGTCTTGAAGTGTAAATTCTTTTTGTGAGCAGAGAACAGCTCCGCCTGTGCACGAGCAGTGCCAGGTATGCATACTCTGTGAGTGGATGTGAGCTCAGGTTGCTCTGCTGCAAAGACGGATCTATAATAACCAGTACCTTTCAACTGCAGCGGGATCACTTTCACTCTGTGAACTTGATCTTCATGTTAATTTAAAATACATGTTTTGCTCGTGTGGCTTTCAGTTATGTTACCACAAAGAACTAATAGCACCCTCAGTTTATTCAAGTGAAATGTTTCTTATGCTGTTTCTCATTTTTCACTACAAAAGGAAAAGCAGGTTTTTGCTCTGATGGGTAATTTACATCACACTTCTGCTCTGTACAGTATAGACTGTATAGAAACTGTACTGCCCACGCATATAAACCTGTGTGTCTAGGTGGTACCTTTCAGTTGCTTTAACTAACTTTTCTCCAAAAAAGAAAACATGTCTGTGGCCATGCAGAAGTCTCTTTTAACGAAGGTTCAAAATTATTGATTGCATCAGTATAAAATCTGACTCACGACTGCTCTCCAGCCAGGCTGCTGACAAGAGAGTGAGTGACCAAGCCTTTGTGGGAGTCAGCACAGCATAGCACTGACAGAAAAGGAAGTGCTGCCATATATCAACTACTCAGTGTAAAATGTGTCATTGCTACAGCTTTTCAAATAAAAGGTTGCCCACAGTTTCTGGTGCAAGCAACATGTTCTTGGGAGTTACTGATCAAAAGTAAAAATTAAAGGAAAAAATCAAATATTGGCCTGAGGCAGATATCTACCACACATAATCTCAGCTCAAACTTGTAACATTTAGCAATATAATAAATTGTAGGAAACATTCTTTCATGGATCTGAGAAACACTCTTAAGAACTGATCTTACCACTCCTTCTTACAGGCACCCACCCGTGCTTCTGCACAGAGATCACTCACAAAAACTAAAAACCAGAACAAAAGCAAACACTGCAGTATAGTTTGGTCAAAGTGAATTGTGCATATCTGAAGCGTTTCATTTTTAGATGAATAATTTAGGCTCTGTTTTGGCCCTCCTTTTTATCTATCATTTTCCAAAGTGTGACTAGGCAGTGTGGTTGCTAAACCATTTCACTGTCATATCGTGTAGGAAGAAAGGGATTACGGATTCAAATGCCACACTGCCTGTAGCACAAGCTCATATCAGCTTTGTTCCAGATTTCAGACTTCCTGTTTGCTGCCGAGCAGGTAATTGCTTGTAATTTCCTGACTATAAGCACATACATATTCAAGGGGTTATGGTGTGAGTAAACACACAGAAGATTAAGAGGTGCTTTCGGAGCAAGGTATTGGTAACCTGAGGTAGGTAGAACTGAGGTCGCTGGGGAGCTCACATACTGAGAGGACGTGGGTGGATTTTTCATAATCCTGAGATGGTCAGATACAGTGAGTAAAATTCAAAGAGCCTGTGGTCACAGATTTGCTGTCTTGCAGCTAAGCATGTGTGGCAACGGAAGACTTGAAACTTACTGATCTCTGTTTTGGTAATGGAAATTTAGAAGTAATGGTTGATTTTCTCACAAAAAGCTTTTCCTACTTATTGCTCACTTTGTACCATTACTATAAATTACACTGAGAGGTAAAGCAGATAGAAGAAAAGGCAAAAAAGAAAGACGAAGCACATCATGTTAAAAACACACTGACCTGAAAATTAAGCTGTTCAGGAGATGTAAGGAAAGACCCTGAAAACACTGCATAACATATGTGCATTGTTTTACAGCCTGCACTTAATGACCATGTGACATATACACAGTGATATGTACACAGAATACAGGGAAAGGCTATTCAGAAATCACCAGTGAGTGATGTCATTTTTTGCCCAACTTCTGCTGGGCAAATGTTTGCATTGACTGCAGCTGAGACAAGCTGGGTCTCCAGGAGAAAAGAAACTGCAGGGGGATCAGCTGTTAGAAATGGTGATAGCTCAGAATAGTTGTTTTTCACTTCTTGATACAAGGACACTGTGCTGGAACTTGGAGTGGTGTCTGCCTTTCTGGGTTCCAGTCCTTCTAATTTCCTCTAAGGGAGTTCAGGAATGGATTACCTGCAACTGGAGACCCTCAGATTTGCTTGTGACGGTGTGGTATCCAGAGTGCAATGCTGAGCTTTGAGGGCACTGAGGAGAGTGAAACCTGTGGCTGGGTACATAAAAAGGAACTGACTAAAAATGTGCTGGAGCCTTCTTTTCTCTCATGCTCTACCTGGTCATTCGTAAGAGTGCAGTGAGTTTGCTGCTTTAATGTAAGGCTAGGAGGCACTGGTTGAGAATGATCACTGCAACTTCTCTGTGGCATCTGTGAAATTCTGGCCCAGCCTAGCAGCAATACCCAGCTGTAGAGTGTAGCTTGGTCTCATAAAGTTGAAGGAGATGCAAATATACCTGTTGGTGAGGTGTGTCATGATAATGTATGCAAAGACCAACTGATTTGAATCAGTTGGGTGCTTTTCACTGTGGTTGGTTTGTTTAACTGAGGAAACTCACACACTAGAGTTGAGGACAAATGTGAGCTGGGTCAGTGTGGTTTTCTGTGCCTAAACCTCTTGTAGCCTTAAAACAGATTGCTTAACCATGAACCAGTAGCAAGCAACTCTAAAAGAGGAATTTGAACTGAAGTTCAAATATATAACTTCTTCACCTGATAACTGCTTTCAGCTTGTCTCAGCTGAACTCAAAACTTTCTGCTAGAGTGAATGAGAGTAAATATGTTCTGCCCAATGGAATGTGGCTTGTGAGAAAAACTTGAGAAATTAAGATGCATTTAAGATTAAAAAGACGCTTTTCTTCACCTCACTTCAACTTCTGTTCCTCAGCTCTCTCTAAATGTTTTTGTCTGTAAACTAGTTATTTTTAACAAATAAATAATCTGTGAAAGCCAGACAGGCAGAAATGCTGGGCGTTAAAGGAGTTCTCTGCATGAAATGTATACTGTCTTTAATGGCTGGAAGGCATAGACAAACACATTCCATCAGGATATCAGGTACACATTTAATTTCTCATAGCTCTACTCAAAGGCAAACACTTGCTGTATACTGATGTTTTCCCACAGTCCCAATTTTATGGTGGGAGCTGTTCCTACAGAATCTCTCTGAAGAGGACAGGTTTGGTCTCTTCTGTCATAAAAGAAAATGTTTGTTATCCCTACTCCAGTAGAATCCATGGCAAAATCCATATTTTTATCTCAGAAAAAAATGTTTCCAATTAAAATTTGCAACTAAAATATGTAGGAACTGAAGAAATGTACTTACTTTCTTGTGTACAAGCCATTGTTTCTTTTATTGTTGCAGATGAGAATGGGGAAATACCTGGGTTTGAAGAGAAAAAGAAAGATCAAATTAAAATTAACTCCTAGATTCTGGAGTTACATGAAAATTTCAGGTGCTTCAAGTCTTGGAGGCTGTACCATTCCTCAGAGGAGTATTGAAAATAACTGCAAACACAGAGCAATAGTTCACCCAGGACTGCACTCACTAGCACAATGCCAGATGTCAAATTAATACAATACCTCACTGCTGTGACACGAGCAGGCATGCAGAATAATTAAGCACTAGGCAAATGTGAGGGAATCAAGGAAGATCCTGTCTTCACCTCCAACCTCTTGGCTGAAGGCACAGGATTTTGTGCAGGCAGCTATAAGCCCCAACCATGGTGTTTGCCTCCAAAGTCTCTTCCTCAAGTTGTTATTGCTCTCTTTCAAATGTAGACTGAAAATGCCATTTTTCATACATTCCCGTGTGAACACATTTCTTGCTACACCTCCAGATATTTTGTTTATCTGTTTTTTCTCAGCTTGGTGCATGAGAGTCCATAGACATGCTAATATTCTTTCTGATGTGTTTGTTGTGCGTACAACCAAGATAACAGTTCTAAAATATTCTATTAGCTCTTTCACTACCAACTTAAATGTTGAGCAAATAGTTAAACTTTCAGGATGGAAGCAGAGCCAAAACAGCACTTGATTCAGTGTGGGGATTTCCTATGTACCTTTATTTGTTATTGTTAGACTTCAGTCAAGACGTAGACTTCTACATGTTGAATTTAAATACTTAATTCTGAGGCTTTGGGGCTGAAAGAAATTGAAGCATTCAGGAATTCAACATCTATCATAAATATATTCCCTGCTCAGCCCTTGGTGCAGAATTCCTCTCCGATCTCTTCAGCACTTTTTTGTTTTTTGTTGTTGTTGCCATGTTTGTTTGTTTGTTTCATTCTGTTTAAACTTTGGATGGATTTGCAGTGGGTGAGTATCTGCTTTATTTGGTGCCAAGTTTTTGTGTGAGGATAAAGCACCATGACAGATGTATAAGCATAGCTGCAAAAACCACATCACACACACACAGTCATTTTCCTCCTCAAAATAACTGCTAAATATGTGGATTTTGGGGGTCTTAGGATTTTGTTTTGTTTTGTTTGTCGTTTGGCAATCATGATGGCAAGTGCTGTTCTAACCAGTGGGAGCAATTGTATCGATGTTTTCACTGTCCTAACCCAGAAAGCATTCATTTGTCCTTCTGATTGATACCGAGTCCTGGTACACCCTGTGAAAGTTCCTTGGTTTCTGCCCCTTGCCCTGTGCCTTGATGAGCTGAGCAAGCATCTACTTGGATCTGCCATCTGCTCCAAACCAGCCTCCCATCCTCAGCCTGGTGGGTCAGGAAGATGTGCAATTTTACACACATTTCTTCAAGTAGGTTCAGCTGCGAGCTTGCCATCACAGTGTTCTCCCTTAAAATCTATCTGAACTGTTTTGAAGGTTGCCTTCAAGACCCAGGGGAAATATCAAATTATACCAGTCAACAAAAAGCTCTATCAAAGTAATGTGTTGATGTGTTGCTTGGAACCTCTTGACTGGGGTTTGCTGTTTTCCTAAGAAAAGCTACATATTTCCTAAGCTCATTTCTGCCATTTCCTTCCCACACATCTTTCACCTCCAGAAAAAACAAACGAACAACAAAATGGACAGGAAAAAACAAACAAACAACAACAACAACAACAACAAAAAACCAACACTAGAAGTAAACATCCTTCACTGTTTCCTTCCCCCAACCCACCCCAGCAGTGGAGCTGATGCTTTGTCTACTGTCAGTTTGCTGACTGGAATCATGAAAAGGAAATCTGGGGAGCAAACTCCTGCCTGGTCCCATTTTTCTGTAATTCCTGCAATGAATTTTCTTCTGTCCTTTTTCCATTCAAGCTGCTGTCTGTGTGAGTGTACTACCTAGGCATGAGTCCAACAGCAAAGGCAAATGACTGCATGTTCTCCTGTCCTCCAGCACTAGTAACTACATACTCAGAAAGGTAGTCAGCCTTGGTCCTCGCTGGAGATCCCTCCTCACAGCACCAAGCCTCCTGTGCTGAAAGCATGTGGAAATAGATAACAGTGGCTGTGACTTCCCCTTGTCCTTTCTTTACACACAATTGGGTGAATATATATTTTGTATTAGATGCTAGGGGATGGGAGGAAACATGTTTTTCCTCTAGTAATGACACAGTGTTATCAGTGTCCAGGCATGACGTCAGCTTATTCCTCTCTCAAATTAATATCAGCTGATATCTTTTCTTTACAGTGTGCTCTCTTGCCAATGCCTGAACATGTCCAAAGACAGAAAAGTAACAACAGGGGTTTTAAAACTGCTTTTGGAGAAAGCAGCTGTTCCAGAATAGGGGAGGCTCTGAATAGCAGGGTTAAGTAGAAATGCCTGTTGTTCATTCATCTTTAGACACAAGAATAGCTCCTTTAATTTAGCCTTGCCTGCCCTTGCAGCCTGCTCTTCAGTTCTGTTGCCACTATGAAGAGATATTGCCTCCAACTGGAACACAGCATCACTTTCATGCTGGAACACCATCAGCATTTGAGAGGACCAAGCAGCCTCTGCTTTGCTTGCCCTGTCCCCTCCCTGGCTGTTCCTCACCACTGCTGCAGTACTTCCTCCCTCATGGCAATCTTGGTGTAGATCAGACAGGTTGCATGAGTCATAACACATAGAAGAAAAGCAGGGTACTCTACAGATCAGTGTGAGAACTCATCAGGGAGATGGACTTGGGTTTGTATCTTCATACCAAATTTCAGAAATACTCTGTGAAAGTGAGAACATCTTTCTGTCTCCCACTGTTCCATTAACCACACTGAAACAGGATTAGGAACAAGAGAATTGTACTAGGGGTTTAGTACTGGCAGTGTGGAAGAGCTACAGATGGTGATGCTGGAGAACTCTCTGAGAGTTCTGCAAGTGAACAGGATGTGAGAGGGTTTTATGTAATACTTTGGGATAGGCTCGGCAGGCAAGAAAAGAAAGAGCCTGTGGTCAGTTTGTGGTCTCTCAGTAGAATGTCTGTGCTGATATTTAAAGCAGTCACTTCTTAGGGGTAAAGGTGAAATGTTAGCACGGTCTCTGAATTTGTTAGAATTATTTCCTTTTTTTTTTTTTGCATATAAGGAGGAGAACAATAATTTAAAACTGGTATATTGAAAACCAATGACAATCAAAAAAGGCAAGCAATCTTCTCTTGACAAAGCTTTTTATGTAGCAAACATGCTGATGAGAAGATGTGGCATCTGGTGAGAGAAAGGACAAAACATTCTTGGTTGTTCTGGTAGCTACCCAGGAGATGGAACTGAAACTCAGAATGTAGAAAGCTCAGGTGGCTTTAGCCTCAGTTCTGCAGAAGGATTTGTGATATTTGTGATAGCTTTGAGAATAAATAGACCAAAGAATAGTGGCAAGGCTGATCATATAAACCCGTGGATTCTAGTGTGAGAGTTTGATCTCTTTCACCTCTGAAGGAGGACAGAGAATCACAGAATCACAGAATTGTAGGGGTTGGAAGGGATCTCTAGAGATCATTGAGTCCAACACCCTGCCAAAGCAGCTCCTTAGCCCAGGTTGCACAGGTAGGCGTCTAGATGGGTCTTGAATGTCTCCAGAGGAGACTCCACCACCTCTCTGTGCAGCCTGTGCCAGTGCTCCGTCACTGCACTGTGAAAAAGTTCTTACATGCATTTGTGTGGAACTTCCTATGCATCAGTTTGTGGCCATTTCCCCTTGTCCTGTCACCACACACTGCTGAGAAGAGTCCAGCCTCATCCCTCTGAGCTGTTGAATGGAAACTGCAGCAAAAAGTGCTCATTATTTTTCCTTCTGGCAAGAATCAAATACTGTGCACTAGCCCCAAACAACACAGAAAGTCTCAGATTCACATCATGCATGCTGCTGACACTGGTGTGTTATTGCTAACCTAGGGGATATCTTTTTTGCATGTCTGAAATACTAACCTGTCCTACAGTTGATGAAGAGAGAGAAGGAAGAGGAGTCTTTTCTGTGTATTGTTTGTCTGTAATTTACTTAGTAAGAGTCAAGCAGAGTTGCAGCTCTGCAGGTTGTCTTAAATGCAACCATTGGTGGAGCAGCTGTGTGTCTGCATGTGGGTTTGTAAGTACACAGAGCTTGTTCGGCTGCAGCAGAGAAGCAGTTTAGCTGAGTACTACTTGCATGCAGTCAGTTGATGTACACTGTGGAAACTTACCAGGATAACTACAAATATCAAAGTTAGTGTGGTTTTCTGCTGGCTTTTGATAAGGCAGTTAGGTTACCACAATGAATTAGCAGTAATTTGGTTAGCCATGCAGAATGTTTATTCTCCTCTTGTCTCCGAGTTCATTTACACTTTGTGTCACCTGTGCAAAGTTAAAGCTCTGCTGTGATGAAACAGCCATATGTGACAGCAGATGGGCACCATGGGGCTGTATTTGTGAGCGTGGAACAGAATCATCGGCTGTGTTCATTGAGGGTCATGGACAGAAACAGCCCAGGAAGCAATTTACAGGAGGTTATCAGCTGTACCAGAAAAAGCTGAGGAGAAGCAAGGTAGCGGTGAACAAACTAATGATTTCAGCTAGGAATTGGAAGCCAAGCTGGTTTGCTATTCAAGGAGAAAACAATACATCTTCCAAGTTATTACGACTTATGAGCAAGCAGTTATGTGTCTCAAAATGGTTTATACTTATTTTTATCTATCTGGATACACTTGGCATGCATGACACGGCCAGGGACAGCCCCACAAGAGGGGTCACAGTGCTGGACCTGTTGCTCACCAATGAAGGTGAGCTGATTGGTGACATCAGGATTGGAGGCTGCCGGGGATGTAGTGATGGAGTTCACACTCTTGAGGGATATTAGATAGATAAAGAGTAAAATCAGGAAGCTTAATTTTAGGAAAGCCAACTTCCAGCTCTTCAGGCAGTTAGCCAACAAAACCCTCTGGGAATCTGTTCTCAAGGACAAGGGAATGGAGCAGAGCCAGCAGATGTTTAAGGAAGCGTGTATGAAGTCAGGAAAGGAAGGCAAGAGATCAACATGACTGAACCAGGACCTGAAGGTCAGAATGGAGAGCAAGAAGAAAATGCACAGGCAATGGAAGCAGAGACAGGTACCCTGGGAGGAGTGTAAGGGTGCTGCTGAGCTGTGTAGGGATGGGGTCAGGAAGGTCAAGGCCCAACTGAAAATGGACTTGTTAAAGGGTGCAAAGAAGGGTAAGAAAGGCTTCTATAGGTACATCAACTGGAAAAGGAATCCCAGGAGGATGTACCCCCCCTAGTGAGCAATGCAGGCAGGCTGGTAACAACAGACAAGGAGAAGTCTGAAGTACTCAACAGCATTTTTGCCTCAGTCTTCACTAGCGACTGCTCTACACAGTCCACCAGTGGACAGTGGTTCAGAAGGTGGGAACTGACAGAGTGATACCCTTCCCACTGTAAGTGAAGATCAGGTTCATGACTGCCTGAGGAACCTGAACATCCTTAAGTCTATTGGTCCCAATGAGATGCATCCCAGAATCCTAAGGGAATTGGTTGACACAGTCACCAAGCCACTCTTGACAACATTTGAGAAGTCATGGAGGTCAGGTGAAGTCCCTGGTAACTGGAAAAAAGGCAGTGTTGCACCCATTTTTAAGAAGGGTGGAAAAGATGACCCAGGGAACTATCAACCTGGCAGCCTCACCTCTATGCAGGGGAAGACCATGGAGCAGATCCTCCTGGCAGCTATGCTAAGGTACATGGAAGAGAAGGAGGTAATATAGGATAACCAGCATGGTATCACCAAGGGCAAGTCCTGCCTGACAAACCTGGTTGCTTTTTATGATGTCATGACTGCATCAGTAGACAAGGGAAGAGCCATTGATGTCATCGATCTGGACATCAGTAAGGCCTTTCTCATGGTCCCCCATAACATCCTTCTCTCCACATTAGAAACATGGATTTGGGGTTGGACTAGATGATATCTTAAAGGTCTTTTCCAACCCCTACAATTCTGTGATTCTGTGATTGGTGGGTTGACTGTTTGATGGACAAGGAAATGGTTATGAGATCATACCCAGAGAGTGGTGGTCAGTGGCTCAATATCCAGCTGAAGATCAGTGATGAGTGCTGTCCCTCAGGGATCAGTACTGGGACAGCTGCTCTTTAACATCTTCATCAGTGACATCAACACTGGGATCGAGTGCACCCTCAGCAAGTTTGCAGATGACACCAAGCTGTGTGGTGCAGCTGACATGCCCAAGGGATGGGATGTCATCCAGAGAGACCTAGACAGGCTTGAGCAGTGGGTCCAGGTAAACCTTATGAGGTTCAGCAAATTGAAGTGCAAGGTCCTGCACGTGGGTCATGGCAACCCCCACAATCAGTGTATCCCCTGCAAGCTGGAGAATGTAAGGATGGAGCACAGCACTGCTGGAAAGGGCCTGAGGGTACTGGTGGATGGCAAGCTGGACGTGAGCGAGCAGTGCGCCCTCACATCCCAGAAAGCCAACTATAACTTGGGCTGCATCAAATCAAGCATGACCAGCAGGTTGAGGGAGGTGATCCTGCCCCTCTACTCTACGTTGGTGAGGTCTCACCTGGAGTACTGCATCCACATATGGAGTCCTCAGTACAGGAGAGACATGGACCTGTCAGAGTGTGTCCAGAAGGGGAACATAAAAATGATCCAAGGGATGGAACACCTCCCATATGAGCACAGGCTGAGGGAGCTGGGCTGTTCAGCGTGAAGAGGTCTCTGAGATGACCTGTGGCCTTTCAGTATCTAAAGGGAAGCTATAAGAAAGAAGTGGTCAGACTCCCTAGCAGGGTCTGTGGTGATAGGACAAGGGGAAATGGTTTCAAACAAAAAGAGAAGAGATTTAGACTGGATATAAGCAAGAATTTTTTAGAACAAGGGTGGTGTGGCACTGGGACAAGTTGCTCAGAGAGGTGGTGGATTTCTCATCCCTGGAGACATTCAAGGCCAGGCTGGGTGGAGCTCTAAGCACCCTGATCCAGCTGCAGATTTCCCTGTTCATTGCAGGGAGTTAGACTACATGACCTTTAATTGTCCTTTCCAACTCAAATGATTCCATCATTCTATTCTCTGTACAACACCCGTCATGGCAGCATATCATCAACTGGAAGATTACACACACAAAATCTTTTGTGATAGAATCAGTAAGACGTGTTTAAAGAAACTGATACATACATATCTGTGTTCTGTGGGCTGCAGCTCTCTGGATTATGCAAAGAGGTAGATGAGAGTGTGAAGCTGAGATCTCAGGATTGTAATATCTTTGATGCTTCCGGTTAAATATTCTCCATCTTTTTTTTTTTTTTTTTGGTAGTTTGTGGTGATAAGCCATTCTTATAATAAAATACAGAATTCTAATGAAAATAATAAATCTGTTCAAATTTAGCTTCAGTCCTTGCATAACCATCTTGGGAAAGCTGCTATTGTTAGGATGCAAAAAAAAATTCTTCTGATTTATCTGTGCCAATAAAATAGGATACTTGAATACTAGGGTATCTTGTATTTAAAACTGAGTGACTTCCTTTTATACAACATGAATGACTTTCTTATTGTGTTTATTAAAAAAAAAAAAGGATGCTTGCATATATATATATTTCTGTAATCTCATGTGAGGTAACATTAGTTCTGTTTCTGCATTACTCATTTGTACTGTAACTCTGGACAGCAGTTGCACCTTGTGGCAGAGAGGCTAGCTCTGATAACTGGCCATGCTGCCAGATAGTTGCCAGAACTCTAGAACAGTTGCAGACTGATTCTGATCTTGTGCAATACTTCCTGTATTTCTGCATTGCCCCTGCCTTCCTTACCTTTGTTTGAGTAAGACAAGATTGTCCAAAAGTCTGTATCCAACATCAAAAAGGTATTTTGCCTTCACTTTATCTTCAGAGCTTGGTAATCCTGTTTTTTCTCTCTGATCTATGGAACTGAATTGACTGTTTTGTATTTGTGCTACTGGAAGAAGTATGGCAGCAGGACGTGGGTTTCTAGCACTAAAGAATGGATTCTAAGAGCAGCTGTGATATTACAAGCTTCTGATAAAACTGCACAAACATGTGCTGAACTTGTGACAGATTCTGAGATGACTGCACATGATGTGAAATAGCACCAGAATCCCTCGTAAACTTCTCTAGGTGTGACCAAAAGGGTTTTGTGCGTATCACTTCTTGCACATACCTGGCATCAAGGAGTATGCAGAGGTGAAGAACACCCAAAAGGAAAAAGGAGGCCAGCAAACAAGCAAGGCTGATGACACACTGACAAAACCATGCAATGTGTTCTAAAGAGAAACAGCTATTTTAGGTACAGCTCACAAACCATTTACTGTATGCCTCTGACAGAATGACGCCTTCTAGAAAATATTCTTTGCCTTGTACTTTTAAATAAGGCTAACTTTTGTCTTATTTTTAGAAAGGAAGAGTACCATGTTTATCTTCTGGCCTAGAATTTCACAGAACGCTTTTTAATTCTAACAGCACATTCATTTATACTTCCCCACCCCAACAGATATCCCACTGCAAACTTCAGCTCAGCTGCGCAATTCCTGCTGCAGTCATGCCAGCACCACTGAAGTCTTAGTGCAGGAACAGAGGGCTAAACAGGACCCTGAACAGAGCACACAAAGGGAAGCTTACATGAGGAGCAGGCTATGGACTTGGTCTCGTTCAGAGTTGCATGGGACACAGTGCAGGTAGGATTCTTCCCATTGGTGCTAGATGCTGCAAACCTGCTGAGAACAGTCACCGTCCCATTATCGTGACTGTCTGCTCTGGGTGTGGAATTGCTCTCTGGGACCCACGAGATCTCAGCAGCCAGCTTCACTGTCTCTGCCTCACACACAGGGTTCCCATGGTCATCGCAGTACAGAGCCGTTCTTGGGGAGACTGCAAAGTACCAGGAAGGGAGGAGATGCATGTGGATTGCTGCAGTGGGACAGAGGTTTTTACTGACTACCCAAAAGGAGCATAATGAGAAAAGGAGAGGTAGAAGTGCCATCTCATCACAGCCATGTGTTCCAAAGCAAGAAGAGACAACAATTGTGCATCTTTTTCATTTTGGGCAATTCTCTTGTGTTCAAGTGAGCTACCACAGCTGCGTGCCCTGACAGGAGGTATCCCTGGACATGGAGGTAGGGAATTTTCCATAATACAGGGCTGAATTAGACTTGTCCCAAGCAGCTGTTACTGAGTGACTGCAGGATAACAGTGTGCTCATTCAGAGTCCTTCTTTAGAGTACTGGAAATTGCTTCACAATCATAACTTATAACTCTACAGGGGAGAAAGAGGCAGGAAAGAGAGTTTTGGCAAATAAGGAGAGGGAAGAAACAGGCTAACTCTAAATGAGATACATGACCCTTAATTCCCATGAAAAAGCTCCTCTTCTTACTGCACACTTCCTCCTGTGCACAAGGAGAGGAGCTCTGTATGCCCAGGCCTGGACATTGTCCTCTGGAGAACAGTGACATGAGGAAGGAGACCCTTACCTTGCACAGTCAGGTGATAACAGCAGTGGAAATTGCCATCCTCATTTACCACTTCACAGGTGTAATTTCCCTCATCAGCCATTCTCACTTGGTCTATCTTAAGCGCCCAATCCCGGTCTGGTCTGGATCGCCAGTTCATTCTGTCACTGCAGTTGGTTCTTTCTGTCTTGTTCAGATCAATCCTGTATGCCAAGATGCAGAGGTTTCCGGTCTTGGGGCTTATTTTCCATGTTACCATAGTTATGTTTTTGTCACTAGGGCAGGTCATCACAGTGCTGTGACCCAGCTTTGCCAACACACTGCTGTTTCCTGGAGGAGACAAGGAAAGAGAAGGATATATGAAAGAGTACACAAGGATGTCACTTATGGCCTTGGAGATCTCAACTGTGCTTCATGGGGAAATGTCAGCATCATTACATTCTGGAGTGAGATCCTGTCTCTGCCAGCCCAAGAGCTGTGTGTCTCATTTTAGACACAACCAAATTGTCCAATTCATGCCTGTGTTTGCCAAAGTTTGTCCTTGGTTTTACTTCTGCCCTCTGTACAGCCCCTTCCCCAAACCAATGGACGAGTAACATGGAAGCAAAGGCTGGTGAGCCCATTGGCACAGGAAGGTCTCTTGGGGTGCTTTTCCCTCAGCATCGCTGCCCAGTACAGGAGAATAAGGAGCAATGACACTGACCCCTGTTTTGGGGTAGATGTGAGCAGCCCTCCTCATCAGGTCAAGTGGCAGATTCTGTCCTGCCACTCCAAACTTATTTGAACCAATTTCCCTGATTATAGTGGTGTCAAATGAAAAATGAAAAAGTAGAAGAGTAAATACAACATTTAACTGAAAACACATTCCTGTTTTCTGTCAGATGGAGAAACCCCTGCTGGACTCAAGATCACTGCCCCACAAGCTTCTGTCCTACCTGGTCCCAACAAAAACTAACATTCAAAAAATCAAACAAACAAACAAACATGAATTTGCACTGTTAATGTATGGTGAGGAGGAGAAAGCTTACTGCTACACTTTCAGATCCCACATTTTTTGAACTTAGCTTTTTTAAGCGTTTAACTGAGTTTGTGAAGGAGAAAGTATCTTCACATCAAATCTTAAACTCTTACAGGTTATTGCTTTTCCATCAAAAATACCCTTTGGCGATTTCTAAAGTCCCCTTCCCTTAGTTGCTTTTTTTCACCTGTATAAGAACTGAGAAAAAGATCACTGTGATGTACTGCTCCTTCCTCCTCAGCCCTGAGTAGACACTTGATCCCAAAATGGTGCCAGAACTACCTGTAGCTCCTGTGACTGCAGCGATGGTCAGCAGAACGATAGTCCATGTGGTGTTCCTGACAAGTTCCAAGGCAGCTCTTGTGTTTATGGGTGACACAGGCTTCTTGCACCATCCAGCTGACTGCGAGGTCCCCATCTTCCCCTGCTAGGGATGCGCAGCAGTTAGAGCCACTGCTCTTCCTGTGCTCATACAGACCCCTGACTGTATCTACGGCTTGATGGTTATGCATCTCAAGAAGCTTCTTCCTGTGTAGTGCTTTGGTCAACGTAGAGGAAATGGTATTTGCTTCCTGTTTGCTGGACTTTGGCATAGTATTACTAAGAGAAGATAAACTCTATAGCAGAACCTGCACAAAGTATAAGCAGAGTGACTTTTATGCCTGGCTCTGATCCAACAGTGAGGATTTTATCATTAAGAATGGGTGGAAGGTTATTCTTCTGCTTAAAGGACGCTCTGCATATTAAAAAGCCAAACAAATAAAACCCTCTTAAAACCCATTCCCCTTCCTGCCTACTCCATTTTCCCCTTGTACCAAACAGACCTTTTCTCTAAAAGGTATTGCCAGTCCCTGCTCCCCTCCAGGCAGGGAAGATGGGTCGTTAGTACCTGTCCATGAGATTAACCCTGCTGTCATACCAACAAAGGTACATTCCCTAGATATAAGATGAACCTGTCTAGAAATGAATGCACTTAATGGAGTTTTATCAACAAAGTGTTAGCCTCCCCAACTCTTGAAGCCACCAGGCTGAAATGAGGTGCTGCCTATTTGCCTGCTCCTCAGGGGACAGAGCTCTTCCCCCACAGCACTAACAGCTGTGTTACAGATGTCCAGGGCTGTGCTGAAATGTGCCTGCCTGAAAGGACTTTGGTCCTACGGTCAAATATAGACACAAAGCATCCACTGATGAGGGAACCATTGGCAAGAAGGCAGACATCACCATACCCCCTCTGAATTGCAGGATTTATATGGCTGAGAAGGGGCATAGCACCCACTGATGATGCAAAGGTAAAGCTGGGTGAGTTCAAGAGGAAAGCTGGGCTTCCTGTGTTCACAGTTCCTGTGTTTAGAATAGCCAACAGAAGTGAACTACTGAAAGTTTCATCTCTGCTGTTGCTGCAGTTTTATTTCCAAAATATTTGAGAAGCAACTTCAGCTACCTTGGTCAATGCTGTGTGTTTTGGAGGTCACGTACAACAAGCATTTACCACATTTAGATGGGAGCCCATGATGAAAAGAGCATACTTAACTCTCTGATGCAGATATCCCTGTTGCATGGGATCTTCAGCCACATCCTTATGAGTGGCAGAGCTTAGCACCAAAAGGCACAGGCAGAAAAACAGCCTGAGTCATGAAAACTGGCAAAACTGGGATTCGTATTCTCCGAATTAGCATCTTGTTCTTACAGAGTTTGGATTACAAGCTGCTCCAGCACATCAAGTTACTGCGTGACTGTGACAAAGGGAAAGGCTGAACAGGAGCAATACGGATGGGGTAGAGTGAGGGGTGGCTGCTGTTTTTCAGTTGCGAAAGGTCAGCTTCCATCTTCCTTTAGCGCTGGAGCCACTCAGCATGGTAGTACGGTGGCAAGAGCATCACTGGTGTGCCCAGTTGCAGCACTTGGCTAACGTCGCCTCGTGTCGCGGGGAAGGCAGCGCGGTCCGTGGAAGGGAGTGGGCCCGTGCACACACTGCCTGCACCCTCACCTCCATCTAGTGGGCACAGCGGGCAACAGCAACGCCTTGGGAAGCTCCTATTACATGGCTGTCCGACCTTATGGCTTGCCTGCGCCGCGCGGAGTGAAGGGGAGTTGTCTAGGGTTGCCTATCATTCGGTTGCTCCCAAAGTAATGCCTCCTAATTATATCCATGGAAACTACAACGGAGCACAACACTATTTAATAGAGCAAATTCTCAGCTCTATTAGTTGTGCATTTTTGCCAGCAATGAACAACAGCCTGCATATAGCGTTTTGCAAAACCTGCACCAGTGAAGATGCCACGCTGTCACTGCTGCTGAAACGCACCACCCACAGCATCTCACTGGTCTTACGTACACTGGTGTCAACAAACATTCAGCAAGCATCGAAAAATATCAGTGTGTTGCCTTCCCGTATAACTGGACTTAAACATTTCCAAAGAAGTGTTTTGCCCGGATCTCCACCTGGAATGTTTTCTGTGCAGATCGATAGAGAATTCTGTATGCACTGTAACCACGTCGTAGATCTTCAAGGAACAGGAGCCAGCTCTCACGACGGGAAGGCAAGCCCAAAGCTCGGACACGCGTGGGTTAAACCCCCGGTAGCGCCGCTCCCGCCCCGCCCACCGCCTTCCGGGGCCGTGCCGGCGCGATGCTGCTGCTGCGGGCAGCGCGGAGCTGGGCCGGTGCTCCGCAGGGTCGCTCTTCTTGTCCTCCGCTCGCCGCCCTCTCGCAGGTATTGAAGCTGGAGCGGAGCCGCCGTGAGGGCGTCGTGTTCCCGCTGCGGCGGCTGGCGCGCAACCTGGTCCCCGGCGCCGAGGAGGCGACCTTCGCTCTGTTCCAGCCCGGGCTGTCGGCGCTGCAGCGCGCCGAGACGCTCTTCACGTCCGGCCGCGGCCACGCCATCGACTACGTGAGCTCCGCAGTGCGCATGGAGCACGCCCCGCAGCCCGCGCTGCCCGAGGTCAGGACGCGCCGCGGTGGGCTCGGCGATGCCGTTGTGTCCCCGCGGTGCCCGGTGCGGCTGCAGCAGTAGCAGCGGTGCGTCAGGGTGGGTGGGTGTGTGGAAGTGCTCGCTGTTCTCTAGCGCAGGTGTGCTTCATCGGCCGGAGCAACGTGGGCAAGTCGTCGTTGATCCGGGCTTTGTTCGCGCTGGCTCCAGAGGTGGAGGTCCGAGTGTCAAAAACTCCTGTAAGTGCCGTTTGTAACTCGTCTCCCTCCGGGCCAAAAGCTGCTGCTTTTGTAAGTGGGGACTTAGAGCCTTTGGGGAAGAGCCAAGAGACCTGTAAAGGTATTTCTAGTTGATTATTTTAAACACAGAACCGTGTGAGATTGTGAAAAGAGGAGGTGATGACAGCTTAAAGCAACAGCAGCGGTTCTGCAGTCTTCTGTGGTACAGGGGAGACTGTTTCCAGGGTATCTCCTAGCTGCCCATCTTAGCATCTCTTCCTTCTTTTCTGAATCCTCTCCCCAGGGCCACACAAAGAAGATGAACTTCTTCAACATAGGGAAGTACTTCACCTTGGTGGATATGCCAGGGTATGGCTACCGTGCCCCAAAGGACTTTGTGGATATGGTGGAGGCTTATCTGCAGGAACGGCACAAGTAAGGGACTTACTGTACCTCAGTGCAGCAATGAGACATGAATGCCTACAGGCAGGTTCATGTAATCAGATGATAAAATGCCACAGAGGTAGCAGCTTTGAGTGGTCATGTTGATGAGTCGTTCCCTTGGAAACTCTGTGGTGACCACCATTCAGTCACTCACTCATGCTCAGATCAAAACAGCAGAAGAGATGGAGGTGCTGTTCCATGCTGAGCTCTCAGCTGCCATGCATGGCTTTTCTTGGCTTCTCCAAATCTTGCATTTCTTGTTCTTCCTTATGAGTTTGCCTCTATTTCTGACAGCTTGAAGAGGACTTTTCTATTAGTCGATGGTGTGGTAGGAATCCAAAGCACAGATCTTATTGCAGTAGAGATGCTGGAGGAGTTTGGGATTCCCTATGTGGTGAGTGGTGCTTCATTTTTAAGGTTATTTAGCATATAAGTATAAAGGAATGTGCCTCCTCCCTGAGCTTCTGCAAGCTGTCCAACCTGACTAGTAATATATCCACTCCACCTTCTTTATTGATAATAAAATAGATTTAAGTTTTGTTTGGGGGCATCTGATGGCTTTTTTTTTTTTTTTGCTTGATTTATTGACATTTTTTTCAGTGCTCAGCTCAAAGAACATGAAGAAGACTACAGCCTATGCAGGCCGTGGCAGTGTTCTGGTGAACTGCATTCCCAATTAGCTGTGACTCAGAGCTTTCAGCCTTGCGAAATGCTTCAGGAACTCTTCCAGGTGTTCCAGGCTAGCAGAAAACTCATCATCTTTTCCTCTCTCAATCTTCCCTTTCTGGATCCATACAGATGGTGGTAACAAAAATTGACCGAATTTCCAAGGGACTGTTGTTAAAGAATGTTCTGAGAATCCAGGAATTTGTAAAGGACAAAACTCAGGGATGCTTTCCTCAGCTATTCTTGGTCAGGTAAATCTCATTTGTGTTGCTGCTGTTTCATTGTGGATGATGATTTGCACTGGCCAAGCTACCTTTGTCTGGAGCCATGTTAGCAGTAATGTTAGCTGTAATTGATTACATAGAAGTGCTTACTCTATTAAGGTTGTATTGTGCTGTGGGGATGTAATTTAATGCAGCCAGAGGTTGAGTTTGCTCGTCTTACTTCAAGATGCTGCAGCATCAGTCACTGAACATACATTCCTTTGTTTCCACAGTTCTGTGGACTTTTCAGGAGTCCACTTGCTAAGGTGTTTTGTAGCCCACGTTACTGGAAGCCTGCCTACTGTAGAGGCCACCTGAAAAGTCTGGCTCCTGATCTGCTCAGCTCATCTGGAACAAAAGGTACCGTAACGAGAGGTCTGGATTTTTGTCATAAAGAACCTGAAGCACTAAAATTATTTTTTGATAAATTTGTATAAATTTTTTGCTAAAATAATGTTTGTAAAGATGAGTTCATTAATTCAGGAAGTTTGCATAGTGAATGAACACAAAACCTATGCATTTGTGTCATGGGAGGAAAAACAAATCAGAGAACCTTCAAGTGAGAAGCTAGGTTTTAATAAAGTATTCCATCTCCACCAGGTAAATGTTCAAATATTCACTGCTGCCTACCTAAGCTCTGCTGTATTTAGAATACTACAGATAGTCCAGTCATCTCATTAATAAAAGGGCATTTAGTTTAGAAACAAAAAAATATGTCCCTATATTAAGTGAATTAAACCTGCATTGTTAAGCTGAGTGACAGCTAGAAGTTTAAACTAGCACATGGGCACCTGCCTGCTCTAATGCTGTGCAGGGTTAAAATAGTAAGTGCTTTGTTTGCAAGAGGCTTTTGGGAAACATCTTGTAATTTTTCCCTTTTTCAACTCCTCTGCATTGTGCATTCCATAGGTTCAGCGTGATAGCACGGCTCACTTGTGTACATCAGCTGTCCCTGTTCCTGGTGGATGCAGAAAAGGAAACCTATTTCATGGGATCTGTCTTCTTGTTGGGATGTTGGCTTGAAACAGTGGTGATAAATGAACTCTCTTCTGCACTTGATCATCAGTCAGTGCTGCATCTACCTTCTGTTTTAAATCCTACACCAAGTTTTGCAGCTGCCCGCAGCTGAGTTATCAGAGATGGGTCTGTTACCTGCAGCTGTCGTGCCCTGGGAGTTGAAGCACAACACAGCAGCTGTATTTGGCGAAGGGCACGACGTAGGAGAGACCAAAGCTGGTGCAAAATCTACAAAAAGGACTGCCATTAAATAGCAGTAGTTGTACATGGGAATTTACACCAGAGCTACTAAGTGTCTGTGTCACGCTCTGGCACTCATCTTGTCCTGTCTTAAGACTGCCAGTTTTGAGTATGCAGTCAGTTGTTCAAGTTAACTTACATTTAGGGTTTAAATCACAAGGTCATTTTTTCATAAACCACTCTGAGGCTTGAAGGTGGTACTTCTATTGTTTGTTACATTAAGGAATTTCTTGTAACTCTCAGATCAGACTTGAAGTAAAGTTTGTTTCCAGCAGATATGTAGGAAGTGGCAGTGTGAGGAATAGTAGATTCACAGTAGAGATGTGGTTCTCCAGTTTCTACACGTAAGCAGAGATCAAGCCTGAAATACCCTACTGTTTTGCTTCCAATCCCGAAATGCTGCAAAGCAAACTGGCCTGTGGGTGTCTGATTCTAGAAGTAAATACAGTAGGACCTAGAGAGATGGAATATGTACAAGTCAAGTGTTTCAGGAATAATCTTGTGTTAATATCTTAAAACCAGCGTCTTTCAAAAGCATTAGTGTAGTCAGATCTGTAATTGTCAAGGCCTGAGTCCGTTATGTGCAAGAAGCAGTGCCTCTGTGGCAGGTATGACAGTAAATAAAATCAAATTAAGCAAGGCTTAAGTCTTCAAATATACATTTTAGTGTGTGCTTTGGCTAAACTGGTGTCCAACACACTGGCAAGCAGACTTTCTTGCCAAGTTCTTAGGTACATGCTATGTTGCTGAATGGAGAACTGCATTTTCTGAGGCTGTGGACACCAAAGTTGTCTCATTCTTTCACTCACTAATTAACGGTGGGTCTGGCAGCAAACTGAAGGAGAGATCCAGAGACCAGTCCATGTGACATCCTTTTATTGGATTTTATTTTAATTTACTGCCAGCTGCATCAGCAACAATAAGAAGTAAGTGCCTTTTCCTTATGTGCACAAGCAGTTTTTAATACTGGGCTCCCTAACTACTATGCCTCTGACTGTATTAGCCAAAGCATTAAGCCCTTATACGCTGTTCTATTTTAATACTAGTTTAACGCTTGTTAAAAACTGGATTTCTAACTACTTCAGATATAGCTACTCAAAACGTAAGCACAGACAACTGTTGTGCTCAGTGATTACATTACTGAGCAGCCATCAACTATTTAGTTAAATAGGGAATATGGTAATTGATGTTTTTGTATTCTGATAATTCAGTGTACCATCTGTGCACCCTGTGGCTATTAGTGCCAGAGCTGTTCCCCAAGAAGCAGCAACCCAGCGGTTCCTGTGATGAACGCAGTGCTGCTGAACCACTGCCCTCGATGTGAAGGAGAAAGTCAGGAACTTTCCCCAGGGCCGTTGTGAGGAAAGGCAGAACCCAGCAGTGGCCAAGAGGCTGAGCTGAAAAAGATATCAAAGGCAACCAGAACATCTGCGGCTATCCGAGTACGGGCCGGCTGCTCGGCGCAGTGTGCCGTACACCCGCCTTCAGCCGCCCCTCTTGGCTCCAGAGCTCTCCCGCGCTTTATTGACGCTCGCCCTCAGGCTGACGCACGGCGGCAGGGCGGGGCGGCGCGGATTGGAACAGCGCCCCCAAGCGACCGACGCGGCGCAAGACGGCAGCCCCCGCCGGAGGCGTGGCCGGGACACCGGAAGCCGTCCCGGCCGGGAGCGGTGTCGGGCTGCGGAAGCAATGGCTGACGAGGAGGAGGACGCTCCGGTGAGCGGCAGGGGCGGGAGCTGGGCGCGGGGTGTTAGCGTGGGGCGAGCGGCGGCTCCCCCGCCTAACTGCCTCCTTCCTCCGCTGTGTCCTTCCAGTTCGAGGAGGACTCCGAGGAAGCCGGGGGCGGCCTGGACGGCGGGCAGGGCAAGAGGAAGAGGCTCTTCTCTAAAGAACGTGAGTTCGGGCGGGGGGCTGCAGCGGCGCGGCGTTACCCGCTCCCAGCCGTGCCAGCTGTCCGGGAATGTGGCTGGGCGGGAGCTCTGGATGGGAGAGTTGCCGATGGGCTGAGCAGGTGGAGGCCTCACGCTGTGTGTCTTCCTGCAGTGAGGTGCATGATGTACGGATTCGGGGATGACCAGAACCCTTACACAGAATCTGTGGACATTCTTGAGGACCTGGTGATAGAATTTATCACAGAAATGGTAAGTCGGCTGTAGGTGGTGTACTGAAGATGTCCAGCCTTGAGAAAAGAAGACTCAGAGGGGATCTGATCCACATCTATAAGTATCTAAGGAGCAGGAGGCAAAGGGATGAGGCTGGACTCTTCTCAGCAGTGTGTGGTGATAGGATGAGGGGAAATGGCCACAAACTGATGCATAGGAAGTTCCACACAAATGTGCATGGGAACTTCTTCACGGTGCAGTGACAGAGCACTGGCACAGGCTGCACAGAGAGGTGGTGGAGTCTCCTCTGGAGACATTCCAGACCAACCTGGGCTAGGGAGCTGCTCTGGCTGGTCTTGGGAGCTGCATTTCCTCCCTCTGCTTCAGTGACTGCATTATCCCAGGCAAAAACGCAGGTGCTGCAAGGAAAAATCTAAACTCAGACATTGCTCTTCCAAGATTAAGACAAAATCAACACATTTTACTCCACGTGGATTTAGGCCAACGTTTGGAGCCTTTAAGTAGCAGTTAGATTAATGTTGTAGAGGAAAAAATCCACAGCTGACTTTGAGGTGCCCTATGGCATCACCCTATGGCTTGACTTTGAAGGGTTATGTGCTTCTTGAGTTTTCTTAGTGCATTTACACAGATAGGAACGCAGTCCCACACCTTAAAATAAATGCACACATTGGGCCCTGCAGGCACTGCTGATCCAGACATTTGGATACTGCTTGAACACAATAAGCAAAGGTATTGTATGTGGATCCCCTTTCTCATGAGAAGTTAGCCTTGCCTACCCTCAGCAGGCATTGCACACTGCACGCAGATTCTGCCTGATGCTGTTGTTCCTCAAGTACTTTGCAGATCAGGTGCCCCCTCCCCAGTCCAGCTTCAGTTCTGAAGGCGTTCCTGTTGTGTGTGTATAGAGTGGTACCCAGTGCATGTGTGGGACTGCACTTGGAAGTTCTTCTGCAACTCGGATGGTGGTGCCCAGATCCTGCACTTGCTGCCTTCTTGATGTTAAAAAATGACAGGAAATACAGTGGGATTGAGATGTGAAAAAACCTAATGGGCAGAGAAATGCTGATTTTTTTCTCTCTTGCAGACACACAAGGCCATGTCAATTGGACGGCAGGGCCGTGTACAGGTTGAGGACATTGTCTTCCTAATCCGCAAGGATCCCCGGAAGTTTGCCAGAGTTAAAGACCTTCTGACAATGAATGAAGAACTGAAACGTGCCAGAAAGGCCTTTGATGAAGCGAACTATGGATCTTGATTCTGTGTACAAGGCTTCACTGGGGGCATGCTGTGGGCTCCTGTTGCTCAAGAGGAAGAAACGTCACGTGTGTTGCTTTGAGGCATTATTTGACATGGAGGTCATTGCTGCTGGGCTATCTGCCCTGTCCCTCAGCCTCTTGTGGGAGGCATTCAAGCAGCTAGCTGTTACTTGATTGCACATGGTATACCTCACGGTGTTTTTATACCATTCTATGAATTTGAGAAATGAGCTCTAAGGATCCTTTAAAGGTGAGAAGTCTGTTTGCAATAGGACTGTTGAGTCAGGCATCCAGAAGGCCTGTGCCAAGTTGTTCTCTACTCTTGTTATTGCTAGGTATTCTGATGACAGGAAACCTGGCAAATAGATCTTGGCTAACTGGACAAAGTTTTCAAGAGCAAACTATTACATTCTGCTCTGTATATTATCCTTGAATAAAGCAGCTCAAATCTGTGCCCACTCTTCATAGACTAAAGTTAAACTGACCATAAAAAAGGGCGCATAAAAAAGCGTGGGCTTTTCTAGCATCTCACAGGCTCAGTAGTTCTACCTCTGTCCTAGTAGGCACAGCTCTCAAGTTTTCTTCTGTATGCTTAGAGAACTGAAATCAACCTGTTCCAGGTTTACTTGCACTTGGACCCTTTCCTTGCCCCTGCTGGGCAGATGCTCCACTATAAAGCTGATCTGCCTTCATTTGGAGAAGTTTTAGATGTAACAAACCCCACAATCAGGATCACCAGGTAATTACAAGCAAGAGCCTGATGGAAAGCACTAAGCATGCGAAATAATGTTAGAGCAAGCAATAAGGATGTGCTGGAATAGCTACACTTTGCTTTGCCAAGCAGGCAAAAATTGCACATTGAAAAGACTTCAGGACACTGGGGGATTTGTTCACAGGCAGGTTTACTCTCCAGGCTCCAGCTGTGCTTTGCCCTGTTTCTGAAGCAGCAGGATTCAGATAACTCCTTTGCAGGACAAGGCTAACAAGTGTAGAATGGTGATAATACTGCAAGTCTAGGCTGTTGTCTGTACAATTAGCAAGGGAGGAGTGTAATGCTTTTTGGAGAAGGGAAAGATCTTTAGGCCTGAGCAGCAGTAAGTGATCAGCTGCAGCCTTCTGCCTTGGGTGGTAAAGTGCTGTCAGGTGCACAGCACAAATAACAGGTGGTCTAGAAGCACAGAGAAGGAACTGAGTAGGAAGTAACTCAAAGCTGCTGCCCCTGGACAAGGCTGGGTAAAAGGATGGAGATTACTCATCTGTTTTGTTCCATAAAAAAAGAAAACTTTTTTTTTATAGTTACTCCTTTCTCGGCAGAACTCAGTCTATGAGGCACCAAGTCACGGAGAGGCATTCTGAGTTTTATTTAGATAAACAAGATGCATTTCTTCTTCCCAGTGCAGAATCAGACACCTATGGCTGCAAAAATAGAATCAATATCCATGTTCTCAGAATCCTTGTGTACAGATCTGGGGCTTTCTTTTAACAGCAGCTGCTTAGGAGTCTCTGCTGTACTTAGTTTGACAGAGGCTGTGTGAAGGACAGGACATCTTTTCCGACTTGAAGGCCTCGTGGTGGGTGAAATACCACTCCCATGGTCCCCAAAAAGCTCACAACGTTTTTGCTGATCAGTCTTCAGAGTTCTCTTGGAGCACTTGGAGAACTTCACCCTCCTTCGAAAGAGCCACGCCCCACGGTACTGCCTTGGCCAGTGGGTGGTCTGTGAGCCATGCAGAAGGTACTTACAGAGTGTTGTTTTGACACAGCACAGTTTCTTCTCCAAGCTTAAGGGAAGGAAGGTGTACAAAAGAAAACTTTAACAGCTGTCACTGTTACTTCGGGTGTTTTCAGAGATCTAATGATGGGCATTCTCTACCGTTTTATTTGTCACACCCATGAAATGCAACAGCATCTTGTACAGTGGTAGCTATGGCATTCTCAAGAAACCTGGGAGCCTTTACGTTATCTAACACCGTTATACTTGCATGCAATCTAAGCTGCATTTTCATCCCCCCACTTTATTAAGCATTCATGCATTTATTAGCCTTCTAAATCTTCTCACAAGTGAAGCTAAACAGATTATTTGTATCAGCAGTTCAAGCGACCTGAAGGTGTGACAGTGTTCACAAAAAATTAGGTTAGACTACAGCTTTTCTCTACGTGGTAGCAAAACAAGTCAAGTGAAGATGTGAAGTGTCAGATCCAGAACCCCCACGCTCACACAAAATACCTGCATCCCTGTGCCTCCACGTGGTGCAGCCGATTGCTTTTCAGCAACTTGTTGCGCAGAAAATAAGCTGCTGATTTGAGTTTGTTGCCTTTGCACCACAGAATAGCTTTTCTGAGTGCCTCTGACAGCTCACCAAAAGATGCAGCTGTTTGGAACATCTGTATGAGAGGCCCAGCATGCTGCAGTTTTGCCATAGAAGGGGAAAGCGACGCTGATGTTTTTTTGAAAGGTTTTGATGTCATGCATTTACCCTGAAACAAAGAATAACAAAAACAGTTGGCTTTCTAAAAATGTGACGTGCCTGATCGTCTGCTGGAGGGGAGCAAAGCAGTGTGTTTTTTATGAAAACATTTCTTAAGGAGAGACACACAATGAACATTTGTATTCCTGTCTACTGACTTTCTCTCTGGTCACTTCACTTGAGATACCAACAAATGCTTTCATAGTAAAACAGCCTGCTACACCAGTAACATAAGGCAAAGAAAGTGGATGTTTTCAATCATACAGGGATCGTGTTTCAAGTGCCAGGGTCTTTAGAACTATCAATTAAAACAGAAAAGCAAACTTGTAAAAAAATGGTGGCATACAAACCCCTTGTACTGGAGGTCTGGATGGTCTAAGCAAGCTCTTCACATCAAGCCGTAGGTGGCTGCCTACAGAAAGAGAAGAGTTCCCATTAAGAATTTTAAGTCCTCGCACGAAGACACTGTAATGCTTTGCCCTGCTGAGCTCTCAGCTCTCCTGCTGTCTCCACATGCTCATGTCTGTACTCAATACTTCCAGGCATTTCCTCATCTTGTGTGGCAACTAGCATGGGATGAAGAAGATGCAGACTTACAAATGGCTGTAAGGGTGAGCCTGCTTGTATAAAAGCTTCATGCACACATCCAGATGCCTGACTGCATGAGAGGACTTGAGTTTTGGGCTACATGCCCCCTGTAATATAATGTTACATACTCTTGTGTGGACTTGGCTTCCCTCACCATTCTTGGGCCGTATCTATACAGCAGCAGGAAAATACAGGACCTTGTACGCTGCATTCATTACTTGCTTCTCTCCATGCTGTGTTGTTTAAAAACAATTCTTCCCCAGTACTGATGTGACCTACAGCTTTATAAAATCAAAGGTGCATGCAGCATTCTCCACCTCTTCCAAGGACAAGAGAGGGGAGTTCGTACCAGAACCACACTCCATAGGTAGCAGAAGTGCTTGGCTCTGTTGAACAAAGCTGTAGCCAGTCTCAGAGCTCAGAAACCAGTAGCACTGTGGCAAAAGGCTTTACCTCTGCCATCTGTGGTGGCCAGAACGGGTTCTCCAATGTCATCTGCAGGGATGCTGTGGTTTTCCAGAGCACTCGCATAGGTCACAAAACCTCTCCTTTTCCTGGCCTTTGACACTGCCTCTGGCATGGTTGGGAAGAGCTTCAGCCAGCTGGTAGGTCTTTTTGCTGTAAGCATTCTAGCTTTTTGTTTCTTCACCTCAGAAGGAAGGTTAACTCCAAGAAAGCTACTGATATCAGAAGGGAAGGTAAATCCCTTGATGTAAGGCATCTGCTGGGTCTCAGACACCAGGTGAAGTGTCGTTGACAGCGCACCATACAGGGAGATGAGGCTCTGCAGTACATACCTGTACTGAATCCTGAAGGGAGAAGACAAAGGTGTAGAGCCTCCCCTAGCAAGAACTTACGCTTATACTCACTGAAGAATTGCTTTCAACTCAAGAGCTGATGTAAAAAAACATTTCAAACTGCCGTTTCCTTTTATTCTCTCAGTAGAGGCTCCTCTCTTTACACTCCATCATATTTTCCTTTAATACTAGTCTGAGCTGCCAAAACCACCTTCCACCTTTCAGGCGCATTCAAGACCACAGCACAGGACTGGTGTGACTGGTGAAGCCCAGCTCAGGAGCTTCTTCACTTCCCTACAGCTTTGTGGTGTGCAGGCTCTCAGATCATGCACGAATCATTTCACAAGAGGTCTTCCCTAATATGCAGTGTGTGTGGACTCTGGACACTTGTGCTAGCACTGATGCTTCACGTTTGCTGGAGAAGAAAAGATTTGTTGTGCAGAACACTATTTTAGCTAGTTGTTGTGCACAGTGCTGTTATTTCCTGTTACAGACAGCACTTTCCTAATGCCCCTCTGACCAGAACAATGATTTTCCTGGAAAATTCAGCAGTATTAGAGAGCAACTTCATCACCACCTATTCCATATCAGCATGAGGCATATGTACTGCTTGCTGCAAAGTGTACCAGATGTCAGTGTCTGGCAGGCTAGCAGTAATGCTGTGGCTTTATTAGCACTCCATAAAGCTTACGATGAACTGAGAACAAAGCCTTCCAAAACAGCACTCTCTCTCCACTCGCACAACTCTTCAGGTGCTAGAATTGAATCCAAAAGGATGGAGCGATCTCTGATTTAGAAGATCTTTTTCCCCATTCCTTTCAGCTGAATAAAGCTCACTCAGCAGCAAAGCTCTAATCACAAGCTTTCTCCCTGACAGGCACACCAAACAGACAACAAATGACTCTCATATACACAAACCATAGCCGGCTCAACAAGCCTGAAGCCACAGTGTTCAAAAGTATGAATTCTTCTGAACAAAGATGTTTAACACACAAGCTGAAGATTACACCAGTTAAGGTTAAAGAATAAACAGTATGTACTGAAACTTGCTGAGCACACCAACTACAGGCAATTCACAAGGCAATCTCCTGAATAATTTGGGAGATGTGTATCCAAACGTTGGGTTGCTCATGGCTGGAACAGCAGCCAGCCAACAGATCAAGGTTCCTACGTAACAACTTGAAAGTAAGATGTTTGGCTATCAAAGAAACTTCTGGATGCACAAGTGAATTCCACAGTGGAGTCCAACAGCAACACAGAGCCTACAGCAGACCCTGCTTTGGCCTCATGAAATGCTGCCGGTGAACTGTAAGAATGTTTACATAGCAAAAAAAGGATACAGAAATGCTTTACAGCAACAGTCTAGCAGACGCAGTATGAGCTTGCTGCCTCCCAGTACTTTCACTGCCACTGTTTCCAGCATAGGCTGGCTGGGAACTAAGCACTCCACTTGGGCCTGGGCTTTATTTTTCCTGTGGAGAGACAAGGGCAAGGAGATGCCTGTGATGTAGCATCTCCTCCTTCAGTTCTGTAGGCTGAACAATGGGGAGTATTGCATACAGGGTCACGGCACTTACCTTGGAATCAGTTCTGCCAGGGTTTCAATGCAGCCCACCAAATTCATTTTCCACAGGCGCTTCAGGCACTGTTCCACCTAGAAAGAAAAAAAAAAAAAAGGAAAAGAAAATAAAGGGAAGTCCTTCAACTGGTGTTCTGAGAGACATGAATGCCCCTGTCCAAGAGCAGTCACTATTTTGACACCTTTCCCTTATCAGTTTAATAGCAAATTGCAGGTTTGTGTGATGGAGCCAGGAGTTGGACTCGATCCTTATGAGCCCCTTCCAACTCAAGATATTCCATGATAATGCAACATGATGCATACAAGAAGTAACCTTCACAGTGCAGTGACAGAGCACTGACACAGGCTGCACAAAGAGGTGGCGGAGTATCCTTCTGTGGAGATGTTCAAGACCCGCCTGGACGCCTACCTGTGCAACCTGGGCTAGGGAGCTGCTTCGGCAGAGGGGTTGGACTCGATGATCTCTAGAGGTCCCTTCCAACCAATTCTGTGATGGGGAACAGAAACCAGCCCGGCTGCCCGCCGCTCACCTGCTGCATGGCCAGGTAGGGCCGGTGCCGCAGCAGCCTGCTGTGGTACACGTAGAGCAGGGCCCGGAGGACGCGTCCCTCGGCGGCCAGGCTGGGCCCGGACAGCCGCTTCAGGGCTCCGCCGCACCGCCGTCGCAGTGCGGGCAGGCAGCTCACTGCGAACGGGCGGGAAGCAGCGCCTCAGCTCCCGCCGCGCGCCCGGAGCGGGCTCCCCCTTCCCCCCCCGCGGTCCCCCGGCTCCGGCTCCTCCGCCCCGCCTCAGCCCATCCCACCCCCCATCCCGGCAACCGAGCCGGGGACCTGCGGGGTGCTGAGAGGCCACGGCCACCGCGCTGCTGCTGGCGGGCCACGGCACGTCCACGCGGTTCCACGCCGCGTCGGGCGCCGCCATGTTTTCCCTGTGAGGGGCGGTGCTGTGCGGGGCGGAACCTTGCAGGAGGGGCGCGGCGTGGACATTTGGTCCCAGCCCGTGTCCCTCGTAGTGCCGAGGTGAAGGCTTGGGTGGCTGCGCTGCAGGAAAGGATTTGGGAGCGTTAGCTGACCAGCAGCTGAACGTGAGCCAGCAGGGAGCAGGGGGCTCATCACCCCTCTGTATGCAGCGCTGGTGAGGCCACATCTCAAGGCATTTTATAGGATCATAGAAAGGACCTCAAATATCATGTAGTTTCGACCCCCCTGCCATGGGCAGGGTCACCAACCGCTAGATCAGGCTGCCCAGAGCCACATCCAGCCTGGCCTTGAATGCCTCCAGGGATGGGACATCTATAACCTCTCTGAGAAACCTGTTCCAGTGTTCTGTCCGGTATCACCACCCTCTGAGTGAAAAACTTCTTCCTAACATCCAATCTAAGTCTCCCTGTCTTAGTTTAAAACCATTCTCTCTTGTCCTATTGCTATCACTGTTTTCTTACACCTCAGCCAAAGGTGAATGTTCTCTCACCTGCACCTACTAGCATATCCATTAATGTACTTGCTAGAGACAACTATATGAAACTGAGCATGAATTTTGACCTGTCACATTATTTTAGAGTCCAGTTTGTTACATGCTTCCTGATTTTCCTTCAGAGAGTTCCTGCCAATGCAAATAAAGGCAGTGTCCCTTTAAAAATCCAGAGCAAAATTGGTGTTAGTGTTCACACCTGCGTGGAATAGAGTGTGTGAGGGAGCAAACCTTGGGTCAGAACTGATAAAAGGCTGGTGCCTGAGCATTCCTCTTGTCCTGGGAACAAGGCTGTTAAGCTTCCTAGTCTAAGAGAGGAGTTCTAAAGGTGAATATGGAGTCTCCATGCTGTGAGCAGAAGACTGTGAAGATCTCTCTAGCTGAGATTCTGAGGTGCTTCGAGCACCCTATAAGCGAAGAGCAAGCCTGGGCTATCTGCTTTCAGTGCTGTTGCAGAATGAAAGAATTAGCCCAGGGGCTGTACCCGTCACTCCATTCTGTGTTCATAAAAGGTCCTGGGAGCATCTTTATTCATGCTGATGGCACTATTTCCTTCCGGGTGTATCATAAGTCTGGTAAGAACATAAGTAGCTATGGATGCCTGGTATTTTTTCTGTAATTGGTTGAAATTTGGAGACAAAGCAGGGAAAAACTTTTTCTTTCTCCCCTCCTTCTCTACATTTAGGTTATTCTGACAACATAGGCTGTTCTTATGCCTATGCTTTATTCTAAAGCTCTATAGGTAAGAGGTAATGCAGATATATGGCCTGCCAATTTTTTCTGATACTGCTTTAGCGTGTCATTTAATTCTAGGGAATAGCTGGAGTTAACGTTAATTACAGCTTCTGTTATTTGAAACAAATAATTTGATGTTTTATTTTGTCCTGCTCTGTTCATCTTCTAATCTGTTATTCCATTGTCGTATTAACTCTCAGGGCAGATCTGTGACTGTTAGTTCTACTTTTTTTTGTTGTTACGTGTAGCTAGCAAACAACAACAAGCTTTGTCTGATGTATTCGCTCTGTTGTGGAGTTCATTGCTGGGCCCACTCTGCAGTACAACAGTGGGTAGTAAAGAATGAAGACAAAGATCTTACTGCCTTCCTTGTGGTTAGATACATATGAACAACAAAAAAAAAGAAATTAATCAGCAGTGCTTAAACTGGGGCTAATGCTCACAGTAAATAAAGAGTATCTTGCGTTGCTTGTCAGGATTTTCTTTAAAACAACCTGTTTATCTAAAAGTTGTTGATCAATGCCTGTGCAGTTACCATCTTGCCCTACCTCCTCTTGTTTCCCTTTCAGATGCTGGCAGCATGCAGCAGTCAGAGGACAAGGTAAGCCTGTGCCTTCACTTTGGTATATGTGCGGGTGTAATCCTGCTGTGTAGAAAGCCAGCGTGGGAGATGCAGGCATCTAGCTACTTAAAACTGTCTAGGTATTTACATTTACTAGGTATTGTGGGTGTAACTGTCTCCTGCAAACAGCATGTACCAATGCTGCTGCTGTGGAGTAGCATATAGACTTTGTGTTGGTAACATCATTTAGAGGTGTTAGATGAGGTCGTTTAAGAGCCTAACATAGCTTAATGGGAAGTGTCCCAGGCTACTTGAGGAGCACTCCATTACTTTTTGAGCTCTTCTCATCCTTAGAGATGTGCTCAGCCCTGTGGGGCAGCAGCAAAAGAGAAGCGAGGGCTCTAGATCTGCTCTGCTTTCTTGGCTTCTGTCTGCAGCTGCTGGAGTACTTGGGAGTGGTGATCTATGAAGCCCTGGACTGGGGAATTGACAGCCAAGTGGAGCGAGAACTGAGTGATCCGCTGGATAGACTGCTCTGCCTCATGTTGAAACTGGATGATGAGGGAATGAAGCCAACAGTCACTCTGCAGGATGTTATCAAGGTTTTCTTCTTGCTCAGTAAACACAGCTGCTTTAGAGGAGCTGAGGGCTAATCATGCTGTTAACTGAGATGACAGGCTGTTTCTGGGGAAAAGCTAGGTAGTTTGTTGGATGGCAGAGGGAAAGATGTGGCTTTTCTGTCAGAGGTGGAAAGCAAAAAACATCTAAGATGCACTCAAATATCTTTGAGAAAGAATTAAGAAGGAAGCCTGAACATGGCTCTCATAGCTGTATCTTCTGGTTCTTTCAGTACATAGTCTCCAATGGTAGCATTCAAAACCTAGAAGACTACAGATACTGAAACAAGACATTTGTCTATAGTATTTGGTTTGCAAGAGGATTTGAATATCACAGCTCAAACTAATAGCCTCCTCTCAGTCATTATTTTAGAAAACAAGAAACCACCTGTGCCCTGGTTAATCAGGATGGAGAAACAAGGGGGAGAATAACAGGACAAGTGACTCCTCCTGCTGTGTTTTATTGTGGTTTGGAAGCTTTCCCTTCCAGGTACTTATTTCAAAGTGCAGCTTGGTGGAGATCAGGGTGTATAAGTTGCACAAATACTGAAGTTATTGCAAATATAAGATTTGGCATCTTGCTTCTCTGCATCTACAGTAAAACAAACAAAATGATAAAAAAGGTCAATGAGGAAAGTGATTTTTAAGCACAGATTGAGGAGAAAAGAATTTTGCTTTCTTCAACCTTCATGTGTTTTTATTTCAAGGAGATCTCTTTTAAGTAGTTCCTCTTCTTTCAGGCCTGTGAGGATCACCTGTCCATGCCTTCTGAGGCTACCAGCCATTACAAAATGACCTGTAGGAGTCTTTTTACTGAATTTATGGAACTTCAGAAGCTTGTGTCCATCATTCAGTCTGCCAAAGAGGTATATGTAACATCACCTCTTATCTACTATGCTTTCTACCTCCATAGAGTTTTAATCTTCCCATTGCACTGAGAGATGGAGTACCTAGCTGATGGTTTTCATGATATGAAACATTTGTCTCTGCATCACAGAAGTAATTTATTGTAGATTTTGAATGTTTGGGCCTTCTAAACTTTTCAAGTCAACATTAATCATTTATACTGGATAAATGGGAAAGCACTGGACAGCACAATGTGACAACCTCATGTGCTCACTTCTTAGTGTCTGAAAAAAATGGATGAGGAAGATTTGCTGGAAACTCACATGCAGAAGAAGGAAAAACAGTGGGTAAGGAATTTAATTCCCTCATTAGAGAAGGTTGTGCTTGTTTGTCTAGCCTTGCTCCCTGAGGCTTCTTTGTTTAAACAAACAAACAAAAATAGAGCTTGAACATCAATAACACTTGTTAGGTTGTTCAAGAACTTCAGTAGTTAAAGACTTGTCTGCAAAACAAGCTGTAGAGTGAACTTGAAGTTAAGCTATTTCATGTGTTTACCTCATGTGGATGGTTTTTTTTGCACAAAGAGCCTCTCTGTGGTTCAACTTAAACCACTTCTAAAAGTGAAATTGGAGTCACTCTTTGGAATAAGTATCCATAAGTAGTTATTCATGCTGATTCTTCCTGAAAATGAGCCCCACACTCTGCCTCTTGGTAGCAATTGATACCTGTCAAAAGTAGTCTGTTTCTTTCTGTAGCTGGATTGACAACTCCCAGAAGGCTTCCTGTTGGTGGTCAGAGCAAGGTGGACTATAGATCACTTCTATCACATGGGGTCTGTGCTAGTTCAGGGCTGGAGGGGGCTGGAAGTAACTCCGTTCATCCTTATGGTTGTGGAGCTCCAGAAGCTCAACAAAGGCGTGAAGGAGGGTGAAGCTGGGGATGTGGCTCCTACCTTCTGTTCACTGTGTTGCTTGTCCTTTCATTCTGTCCTGTAGATCTTGGAATATGTGTTTGAGGCAGAGAAAGCAACTCATTCTGTACTTTTCCAAGGCCCTACACAGTCAGGGCTCAATCAGAAACAAATAGCTCTTCTGGCTGGAGATCTGCCCAGCATAAACAAATGCTCTGTAGTCTGTGGAGACAAACAGCAAGCCCCGAGAGACTTGTGGACTTGCTCTCTTTGTCTAAATAGCACTTTCTTTGAAGCGTGCTCAAACTATTCGTATGAAAATGTTTGTGAAATGTGTGTTTGGGCATATTCTCAAATTTGTGATCTATTAAAATAAGCTGGCAAGCTATCTTAAACCACAAACTCATCAACTGCTGCAGCGCTTTTCTGCAGGGAATACATGAATAAATACATGGGCTTTGACATGTGGCCTGAAGGCCAATGTATTTGGCTTCTGCTCCTTCAGGAGATGTGAATTCCAAGAGCAGGATATCTGTTGCAAATTCTCTGCCTCTAGTTTCCAAGTCCCTAAGCACCAGTTCACTGCACTGCTCTGACAAACTCTTGAGTTTAAAATAACCAGGGTGCCAACTTCACTGGGATTCCACAGATCAGAGCTGATGCCTTAAGTGGTGCCAAGCAGTTAATGCTGTCTGTGGACCACACTATTCCATCTTGACTGCTATGAAATGGCTTTCTGAAACACAGGCTGCAACCTGATATCATGCAGGGTTGTTTCATCTCAGCAGAGCAATTTGTATGTGTCACAAGACAATCTTCTCCTTGAAATCTAAGCACCAAGATCTCTTGGGAATAGCTATCTTACCTCTTTAAGATGTTGAACAGAATGGCAAGTGTTTAGTGTTGAACAGGAGACAGATACCAATTTATTTGCCTAGGACTTTTGTCAGTAGAACTTTAAGAGATTTTTGTGTGTGTTCTCCTACACAATAAATATGATAGTAGAGGAGATATGGTCAGTATATTGCTACTGTTGGACTGCTCTTGTTTTCTGCAGTTGAGATACCACTGTCCCAAAACTCAGCTAAAACAATCCAATTAAATGTCTTTCTCCTTGAGGGCAACCTATCAGTCAGAGTTTACATAATTTTTTTTCTGCTATTATACCAAGATATCTGAAGGCATAATTTGAGGAAATTCACTTCATTCTGTAAATGGAAGATGGCTATGTATTTAAATCAGAAGTTCTGTTCTGAGGCAGTTTTCTAAAGCATGTTGCTTCCCTCTTACTGTTTATATTACAATCACTTTCATACTTAAATTGCCTTTGGGAACTAAATAAGCTGTTGACTTTGCACTTCCATTACAATGTTGTCTAAACAGGTTATTGAATGGATTATGGTTCTTTTTTTCCTGTCTTTAACTTTTGTTGTGCTATCCTACATGCCTCAGCATCCTGTGGAAACAGGCATTAATACAGGAACAGGATGAGAAAATATCAGTTATCAGCTTATGTCTCCAGGCTGAAACCACTAACATAAGTTGCTGTCAGAGATCTCTTTCCCTTTGTCGTCTTCTAGTTTGTGGGCCCTCTGACTTTGTTTCCAAAAGTTCAGAGTATTTTAATGGTAGGACTTGGGATTTCATTCTCAGTGTTTCCTAGAATGTGATAATATGAAGGCAAGAAGGAGGAGGGGAAAACAAAACAAAAACTCTTCTAGTACATGGAATACTTGCAGGAAGTACTTCAAGAAAATGGATCTTAACTACCCGGTAACAGAAACTGTGTTTTGATGAAGTACGTTCATAGAATTGATGACAAAATTCAGGGGTAAACCTGGATCTATGCCCTAATCTTTAAGTGGGTTAAAGGGGAACTGTTAAGAATACACTTCTATGTTTCTGCCAGACTTCAGTTATTCAATTTGCCCTATTAACAGGGAGGGAGTGACTGGTCTTCCATGAGTTCTAGCCAGTCATTGACTTGTTTCTCACTGGATTCTCCTAGGCATCCCTGTGGCCCAGTATCATCTGTGAACTGCAGAATGGTGTAAAGCTGAGGAAGGCCACTGAGCGACCACACCATCCTGCCCCTCTGAAAGAACATACCTACTCCCCTTATGAGTTACTTCTAGATGATATTCGGCACAAGAGGTACAAGCTTCGGAAGGTTAGTGACCACAGTCAGGACAATTTTGAAACCACCTGGTTTCTAAACAATACTTCTTTCAACTGAAAGGCACTCTTCAGGTCTTTCTCAAAGGTACATCCAGTCCAAAAGTGTTTAAAGCTCCCTCTCAGCTACAGCTCCTCAACATTTGATTGCTCTGTTTATCCAACCGAACACTTCATTTTCAGTACCTTTCTAATTTGGGGCAGCCAAGCTTTTATGAAGCTGGATGGCGAACTTGTTTCCCCTCCAGGGGTCAGTCAGTTCCTTCTCTGGTGCAATTAAGCTGCCTTGCACAAAACAACTCCATTAAACAAACTCTTGCCTGCTCATGCTTTTATTCTCAGACGCTTGTCTTTACAGGCTGCTTGAGTTGTGCTGTGCTTGCCATCTCTTACTAGATTTCTTACCTTCTCAGCTGCTGTGAGATGTGTGAAAGTGTAAAATCACTGTGGAGTTGGTGCTCAGCCTAAGGCAGAGGCCTGTAGAAGTGTATATGGGCAACTGCAGGAGCTTAAGCAGGATGGAGAGAAAAAAAAGCTGAACCCCTTCCAGGGGCAGCTGTGATGCTGACTCAAGTGGTAAAGGCTTCCAGCGATGTTGATGTTGGTGAAGATGCACAGATATAAAAATGACTGAGTGCCTCTGAAGGTTTGTGATGCTGTTTACTTGCTGCAGCTTGAGCTAGGAATGATGAGCAGATCTAAAACACTAGCATCAGGCTTTGTGGTATTGGTGTGTTTTGCAAACAGACATCTTGGCAGAAGATGAGACACAACTCCACTTATAATAAAGACCAATATTTTAAAAAGTGGAAAGTCTGCTTACCATGCTAGACATCAAGATATTTTTTTCCTCCTCTCTGGTGCTCTTAAAGTGGAGGGGATTCAAATCTCCAGTCAAATCCTCATAAGACCCTAGCTCTCACTTTCTTGATTGTGGCGCCAGCCTTCAGATAAGACTCTAATAGTTATCTAGAGACTAATTTCTGTAGAAATACACGAATAATAATGAAAAGGAGAAAATACATTCACAACTACTCATTTCATTGATACTGTTGCACATAGCGAAGTGCTGTGTAGTGCAGAAACACAACTGAAGGTGGCAGGATGAACTGGCTCTTGATTTCTTTTTTTGTTTGTTTGTTTCCTGTGGCTGACAAGAAGCACAAGCTTCAATTTGGAGAGCATGTCAAGAATGCTGGGAGAAAGCATTGAGTACTTACTGTTTAGGCCTTTGTTTGTGAAGGCTCTTGAACAAGGATTTCCCCATATGCAGAGTTACTTTAAAGCTCCTGTAGCAAACAGTGGTCTAATCTGCAGATTAGTCAAAGCACAGCTAGTGGAGCTCTACCTGCACTCATGTATTCTGCAATAGCATACACAGGGGAAAAAGCAAATGGCATTGCCTCGAAGTAAGAATAAGTGGACAAGGCAGATAAAGACGTACATGTCATGTTCAACTTGACTTTTTTTTTCTGTCCTCTACAGCCAGCACAGGCCTTGATGACAGAAGCAGTCCACCTCACAAAAATACCTACTCTGCAGTTCTATCTTGCGATTGTTCCTAATTTATGGAGGGCTGTAAACCAGTCTGTGGGACTCTAGCATATCCATACAGCTGCCTGCTGCTACAGTTCATGTTATGGTCTTGTTAATACATTCAGTAACTCTCTTCCTTGGAGCCAAGTTATCACTGATGAAAGTGTTGTGATCAAGTCCTGACATTAAAACCTGAGTACAACAGTTTTCAGTGGATTCTTAGGACATTTTGAGCTGCGAGGACTAGAGTGCTGTCTGCTTCCTATGTGTGCTCCAACATGTGGGGCTTCTGATTACCTCCTGCCATAGGCAAAGCTGTCTCTACCAAAAACCTCTAAGCAGACTTCATCATTCTACATTTCCCTACTCATTTTTTTTTCCAATTTCTTTCTCACATTCCTCATTCTCAGTTTTTGAGTTATTTGTTGTGAATAGGAAGGTGTAGAAGCAATAGAGAAAGTGCTTAAGCAATAAGGTTCTATTTCTGCTTTTTCAGGTGATCATTGAGCAAAAATGCAGAACCCTCAGCAATGCTGCAGCTGCTCCCAAGCCTCATCTGAAACCTGTAGGTGACTTGGTCCTTTATCTAATAACAGCAAAGCAAGATAACTTCAGAGTTGACAGGATTGTTTCTGGAAATATGGATTTAATGTCCTAACTAATGGTCTGTATTTAGGAGAGGGCTATATTAATTGTAATTAAATGTTGGGCAGAACCTTCTGCCAACACATGGTATTAGGAAAATGGGAGGTGGCAAATGTTCAGAGGAAGATAATCAGTTTCCACTGCTGCTTCTTCCACACGAACACTTCATGGTCCTGAAAGTACTCCTATTGAAATGAAGCCTCATTTCAAGTCCAAAAGTTGATGAAGCGTTCTTGAACAAATGTGTTATCTAAACCTTCTCTCATGTGCCTCTTTCCAAACCAAAGAAATGAGGTATGAAAAGCACAGGCGTAGAGGGCTCAGTGCCCTCTTGTGTGAGAGGCACTTGTAAAACAGTGCCATTGCTGCAAGTCCATTTCTGTCATCATTGCGTTCGTGCTTCAGCTACTGGCTCTTTGCCGTGCTATGCTTTGCCTGCAGGTGCTGGAGTGGAAGCTGAAAGAGTGTGTGCCACAGGAGCCTACTTTACACAAACAGCTCATGGCAGAAATTAAGCAGCCACGGAAGCTTCAACCATCATCAGCCCGGGAAAACAGCAGGGGGCCCAAAGGTATCTGCAACTAAGTGACCTTATCAAGCACACAGCTGAAGTCAGTATTGACTAAAAAGAACAGATTGTTTCCTCCTCCCTTATGTTATATGCTAACTTTGTTTGTGAAGGTGATGTGGCATAAGAATACTTCTAGAAAAGGTTCTTTGTGGCTTATTAAGTCTCGAAGATGTTTCATGGGGTTTTTTTTGTTGTTTTTTTTTTTTAAGTAGAGAGTTGAATTTGTCACCTAACTTAGAGAACAGGATTTCAATAATCTCCTAAAACTAGAATACTAAATAATAGGGCAAATATCAAGTTTTGATATGTGGGTATAAGGTGATTAATTTTCTTGCCAGAACATAATATCTTACTGTGCGTGTGTATTTTTTTCTTTCAATTCCCTCACCTCTCCAGAAATGTCTGTGATTCCAAACATTGCCTTGAAATCTCTGAATGATAGTTTAACATCCCAAGATGCTCATGCAGCATTTCAAATTGTCAACATAATAGCACAGCATGCAAGATCAGGAGTTCAGGTAAGGCTTTAAATGAAAGGAATGGATAAGTATAATTTGGTCTGTTCTAGGCATTGTATCTGTAGAGATGTATCTTAGAATATCAAGTTCAAATCTTAGTGTCAGCAGTCTTGTCCCTCCAAAGTAAACAAACATGATATCATGTTTGTTGAAGTCCTTGACTCTACAGAAATTTGTGATATTTAAACTTTTTTTTTGTGGCATGACTGCAGCCTATAGCTCTAAGGTCTGCTGTTGTCTTTAAAACTAGGTATTCTCAAAATCTTGATATGCATAGGAGTTTGGCCATTATGGGCCAAAATTTCTCCTACTTTTACCTCACAGTGAGGCAACTGATGCTAGATGCATTTGCATTTATGTGATTCATTTCCAGGAGGCAGCTTTACTGGTGAATTCCCACTCTTCTGTCTGTGGAGCAACTAAAGGAGAAACATTTTTCAGTAAACTGGGCTATGCAGGCTTTGGGTTCTTTAACTCCATAGACGATCATGAAAAGCTTGACTGTGTGGTTCTGGGATTCAGTCTGAGCACAGTCAGAAATTCTGTGGAACAGAACTGAAGCCCTAACACATTATGTCTAGCACAGATGCTCTGGCAAACAAACAGGAATCTGTTTTCTGTAAACATTTGTCTGAAATGCATTTGCTTAACTGAGGAAAACGGATATGAATTAATAAAAGCAGAAAACCTTAGCTATATTTGCAAGAGAATGTGCAACTTGTTGGAATGTTCAGTGCTTGAGAACTATTGGTGTGTTATCATGAACTAGAAAGACCTTCTCTATGTAGGCTGAAACTTTGTTCTACTTTTCTAGAGAAGCTAGAAACCATGCTCTCTACATATAGTGTTGGGTGTGAACTAGGTTACTTGGACTCTTAACTCTTTTCCAATGTTGCTATGAGTGAGCCAGAACTAAGAAAAATGGCAGAGTACTCTGAAAGCTGTAAAGGAGGACTCTAGTGAAGTTGGTTTCTGACCCATTGAAAATTTTGGACTAAAATCAGCATTGAACTTGCCTGAAGGAGTTAACAGATGAATCTGAAACTTAACCAGCTTGATTGGAGCTTTCTTGTTGGGAAAAATTTACTTGCAATTGCCTCTTGGAACACAAAGTTTCTAAATGTTCTGCATTGTTTTTTCTTCCTTCTACTTCTGGATAAACTGCATGCTGTTTCTCGTTGATTCTGAGTCCTGGGTTTTGTTTAGTAGTAGTTAATCTGAGAGCCTAAGAATACCTTGTCCTCTGGTCTACAGGAAATGACTCCAAAGCTGTCTTCCAGCACCCAGCTTGCCTCAGCCAGGTCATCAGTAGCATCCTGCAACGGCACAGGTCAGTGCTGTTTTTGCTGCACACATAAACCAGATGGTGATGAAGTACAGTCAGTGTCAGTAGCCTGCTGGGCTGCTGTAAACTTAAGTTAGGGCTTACTATACTGCACTTCTCTGATCACTTAAAGGTACTTGACAGAAGAAGCTTCCCCATAATGAGTACATCGTTTGTGAAGTACGTAATGAGTCTGGGAAGATGTCCTTAAAAAACCATTCCTCTGCAGTTGACTGATGCTTGCACATCTCCTGCAGCTTCAAAACAATGATAGCATATCCCAAAAGGCATAATTGAATTCACAGGAAAAGCTTAATAAGCCTTTTGAATGTTCAAGCAGAACATTTGATTTTATTAAACTAAATGGTGCTAATGAATGCTCATCACTTTCTACTGACAAGCATAATTACTGTAATTTCTGCTTTTTGTGATCTGAGTTAATGGGGTTTGAGAAGGAGAGATGCAGGCCTAGCTATCTTCACTGTCATGCTCTTGACTGTTGAGCTTTTGGGAGAACATTTAGAAGCTGTCAGTCATCTTTTTTTTCCTGTGGTCTGAGACTCTCTCTTTCTACCCAGGCCTTGCTGCAGATCATACACTTCCTCCCATGAGCACACCCATGCTAGGAGACCTTCAGCCCAACAGTTTCCTGAATGCTGGCCAGCAGCAGCTGCATCCTTACAGAGGAAGGTCTAAGTCTTTAGACACTGGCCTTCAAAGCAAGGAACTTGTAAGTCAATATCAGCTGCCAAGCTGTTCTAATATATCTGCTGATTATTTCAGTGTGCACCTTGAACCTTGTGCACGTGTAGTGAGCTTGTTATGTTGGTTTTATTTAGGCCATGCTCAACTTAAGTTGGGATATTATTTTTTTTTACTTGGAGGCAGTATAAAATTTGTAGTGTCCTTGTGGAGATCTGCATTACTCCTTTTCCCGCCCTGGATAAACTTCTAATCTTATCATAACCCTGACCTTTTTGTTCAGCAGCATAGTGGGGCATGCAGGTGGGCTGGGCTCCTCACCTAGATAAGAACTGTTCTCTTTCCTTTTCTTTCCTCTTCAACAAGACAATAGCTGCTATTTGTGTGGGGCCAGTGGGTCTTTTGGGCAAAATATAAGGCAGGAGTGTTGTGGTGTGGAAGGAGAACCTTAACCACAGGTGAGGAGGGGCATGGGTACCATCTGTGCTGTCTGTACCTGAGGGTAGTAGAGGACTCTTGGAGGCTGTCTCTGGAGATGGGATTAACTGCTATGGGGACCATAGGACATAATCCCCTAGTGCAGCTTCAGGAAACTATTTGAATTTCTGGCTAAAATCTGAAAAAACTAAAGCAGTACTCCCTGTAGTGTTCTCAACTAGTGACATATACAGCCCATTACCAGCAGAAGTGAGTTCTGAAGACGGATACTGCTGAGCCTCTTGGGGCTGAGTTTTGAGAATAGCTTTTCCAGTGTGTTTCTTCAGCTCTTTCTGATTTTAAACTTCTGTGTTTGGACAGGACTGTTACTTTCCTACTACAAAGCAATCACCAACCATTGCTGAACTGATTGGAACCAGATATGCAGTGATAATGCTGCAAAGGGAAGGCTTTTCCCAAGGAGGTAGTGATAGTGTCTTTCTAAGAGCAAAGGTATGTTTCCCTCTCCTTGTAGAGTGCTGTCCTTTCCTTGATAGAAGCTGCCTGCTTTCATATCTCTTAGTGTTGAACTGCTGAGGTACTCTGCCTCAGTCCTTCCTGTTCATGCAGCTGATCTGTGTTTGGCCCTAGGCTGTATAAGGTCTTTTAATACTTGTGCTTTGATGGCTTCTAATCGAGCTTAGGCTGTGTAAGTTGCCTAAGTAGCAGCCTAGCCTTCATTCAATATTTTTTGCTATTTCTGTTACTACAGCTGATTGCCATCCCTGTTGGCCAGCTCTGAATTCACAAAGATATAGATTGAAATTTGGTACACAGAGAAGCAGAGGTTCTTGATTCAGACTCTAATTTTAGAGTTGTGCTGACTTAAGCCACCCGGATGAGTGGTGAATGTAAAGGCTGGAGGGATGAGGGAGGCAGGGAATGCTACAGCGCAGGACTGTTGCTTGTCTACTCTGCTTACTTATTCATAGCCTGTTCTAGAGGGCCTGCTCCCATCAGCTCCTCTAGAGCAGGTGTCTTCAGTACAAGCCCTTTGCAACACAGATGTGAGGAAATTCATGCTGCTAGGTTTTGGGGTCAACTTCTTATACTCATTGATGTGTCAGTACATACGGAGCTGAGGAGCTGTAATAATTCCACTCCTGTGTTCATGAATCTGTGTTTTCTTTTCACCTTATTTACAAATACTGCTTTAATTTGCCTTCTCTCTGCTTATTCTAAAATGGCTTTCTTACTCCCTTTGTGTTCTCACTGTTGAAGTCTTTTTTTTTTAGCTTTCTCAAGCCCTGCTTCTCAAGATAATATCACTTCTGACTGCCAGCTGTGTATGAATGTTCTTTTTATAAAGTTCAAGAGACTCATCAGCTTCCTTATGACTCATTTATTGCTTCAGGATTGGATTCAAAGTTGCCCTGACTTAATCTCTTTGGGATTGTTGCTGTCTACCTCAAAGAATGTCTCTCTTCTTCCCTCTCTTAACTAGCTACTGTTACACTCTTGCACAATACAGCTATTGTTTGTTCAAGAGCCTTTTTTAAAACTCCTGTTGCCTGGCAGCTGCCCCAAACCTCTGCATCATAAAAACACAGGCTTACAAATAAGACCTCTTTTGCCTTTTTAGCTTCTAATTCCTGTCTCTGCTATCCTTCAATGGATCTGTAATTATATGTGGATCTAAAGCCTTTAGAAGGTTAGCTTATATGCTCGCTCTTTGGCAGGCAGTGGATACTGTTGGTAGAAAGATATTTCCTGTTGGCATTCACAAGTAACTTTCCATTCCACAGATCTGTTTCAGCTGCCATAAGCAGATGTTTCTTAAGTGGCCTTACAGCTGTTACCTCTGCAGCAGGTGAGTGGGTGCAAAAGGACTGAATGATGGTGAAAAGAGAAACAGAATAGCAGTGAAAATACTCAGAATTCAGACAGTTGCAGTCCTTGCATTGGAATGGGTTCCTTAGCCTTTCAGCTCTGCCTTACTATAAAAGCTAGGTTGAAGTGTCCACAGCTGCAGAGAACATGGGAAAATTTACTTCTGAAGTGGTATCTCAATATTGACTCTTTGTAGTAGGTAGTGATGTCCAAATTTACTGTGCGAGCATAGCACTCAATTCTTTTCAGCGATTACTGTTTTCATTTTGCTTTGTTGGTTGGATTTTACTTCAGTCAAGGGCTTGCAGGTTCTGGGATAGCCTTTTCAGCAGAATTTTCAGTTCAGGACTAGAAAAGTGGGCTCCAGACCTTGCGACTAGGAAAGGAATTGGACCGAGTATTGTCTACTGATTTGTCAGAGTTTTTTCTCTTTGTAGAAAAGAGAAATTTCAGGCTCATCCTGGCTCATTTAAGTCTATCTGAAGCGGCAGCAGAGTGCTGTATTGGTTACGAGCAACAGCTGAACAGCAGGTAGTTTAGTAACTGCTGTTAGTGAAAATTAATGGGCACTGGCATTTAAAGCTTTCAAGCTACAAATGATGATGTGCTTCAGATGACCTAAAGTACTATAAATACCATAGGAGAGCTGGCAAACTGAACAGAAAACTCTAGACTTTTTCACTTTGCTTTCAAGTCACTTTACTTAGAATTGCATACTAAGGCTCTGGGTAAGTAATCCTTAACTACAGCAACTGTATCTTCTGAACTTTTCTCAAATATAATGTTGGGTATTTCTTTTTCTTAGCGTTGTCTGCTGTGACTGCTGCATCAAGGCAAGTCTAGTCTTTACAACAAATGTTTTTCTGTTTTCTCTGCACTTCACTTAGTCATAGGAAGCTTTTCTTCATCCCACTGGTACTTCAAATCTATCTTCTAGCTTGTTTCTAAGTAAAGAGGCAATAATAGAAGATGCAAAAACAACCAGGAAAGAAAGGCATGTCAGCTGAAACAGCTCTGGCTCCTCTTTCTTTGATCCTGTGTAAAGTCGTTGGGATTACTCTGTGCTCTATTCATGCAAGGGTCAGGGAGTTCACTGCATTAATGCTTATCTTCTAAGTGCACTAATAAATCAACTACATGCCAAGCAAACTTTTCTGCTAGGAAGGAGGGTTTCCCTGAGAACTCAGGTGACTCATGTTGTGATTCTAGATGTCCATGCCCTTCAGAATGTGTGTACATCTCCCTCTTCACTTCTTAAAACTTTTGAGGCTTTCCAGAGGAGATGACCCGGCTACTCAAGAGCAGAAGAGCTCAGAGTTGCTGCATGAAATAGAGCAATGGGAGTGTTGTAGGTAAGCTAGGATGGCTGTTGTGCTTTTACTTTGACAGGTGTTACCAGATGCTTGTCATCAGGTTAATTTACCTGTGCATACAATTGCAGTAGGTAGTCTCGTTCTGGTCAACTGAATGTTATGCTTGAATGACTGGTCTAACTCATCTGCAGTTCTAGGAAGTATTGAACTCAGATGCAGAACATTCTTAGTAAAGACTCATTTGTATGAGAATTTCCCAAATTCACACTGTTCTATATCCACAACAGCTCGGGGTGTTTCTGTTCAGTCCAAGAGTCTATACCTAGAACTGAGATATGCAAATAGTCTAAGGTATAACTAATTGAAGATAATGCAACAGGTGGTTTTCTCAGTCCTCCTACCAGCATGCAGGCACTTCTATTTTTATTTATCCCTGAAAAGGGAATTATTGCCAAGTGAGTTTTTGACAGGTCTGAGTGGAAAAAGCCTTGTGAGTACAAGTGAAGTGTTGAGAACTGGAAGCACATCTGTTCTTTACAAATCTATACTTGTGTATGTTGTACTGGGTGAACAGGAATCTATTTTCTCTGAAACTGTTCTCTGATATATCTGAAACAGTCACAGCAGCTTCTGGTTCAAATGCTTGTACTTCAGTATCCAAAAATCGGGCCAGTGTTCACTACTGATGTTAGCACTGATGGTGGCTTGGTCTGGCTCATAGTGCAGATGCTGCAGAAGAGTTCTGAGTAACTGTTACTGCCATAGTTCCAGATGTCAAAGAAATATTCTACAGCATATGCTGTAAGTCATAACCTTGGATGAATCACAGATATGTCAGCCAGCCCTTCTGCTGAAATACTATTAGTCAATAGAAAGGTGTCATTAAATGAAGTTGTTCTGGTGCCTAATAGCTTTCCCACATGGAGCTGACTGCTTCATTGAACCCATCCAGTTAGCTAAATCATTTAGCAAGGTTGGATCAGGTCTCAGGGAAGGGTGGAAAAAGTTCTGTACCCACCAACAGGTACCTAGGTTGATTTACTTTCCTGCCTTTTTTTTCCTTTCCCTTTCCTCTCCTGCTCCAGTGTACCTGTTATTTTGGAGCCCCATAGCCTAGCACAGCCTCTGTGCTGTCGTACACAGACCATGGCAAATTGGCTGACTGCAGACATCTGTACTCATTGTGAACATTATCTGTTGAATGTGGCTTCTAACCAACAGCAGAACATCCCACTCAGGAGGATTTCCCAGTCTTGGACTAAACTGCAGTGACTCTGCTTTATATTTTTCCTGTCACCTGTTCTGTACCTGAATTAAATTAAACAGCTTTATGCACTATTGACATAAAGGCCTGTGTGGAAGACTTTCCTGCTGCTTAGTCTAAGCAGGAAGTACAGTTAGTATTTATGTATTGTGCAGCATTATAAAGCGTTGTGGTTTTTAGAACTGTTTTAATCCTTTTATGTGTCTTTGGGGGAAAATAAACATTGAAGCACTACTGTGCCTCTAGCATTCCTCCTTTGTACCTGCAATTGTCTTTGCTATGTGGCACTGTTTGCAATCATTGCTAAGCAGACTTTGTCTTATGTCATGGATATAGGGAAACTTTTAAGCTAAAACCCCTGTTTATGAGAGTCTTGGAAGCAGAACTCCCAGCTATGTGATCACAACACTGGAAATACTTCTTCCTTCCTGATAACTCACTACAAAGCACCTGAACTCATTCCTGTGATACGTGTAACATTGTAGTGACGGCTGTCAAGCAGCCTGCTCAAATCTGCTTGCTCAGGTGTTGCTCCTGATTTCATTTTTCTTTGTGCTAGCTGTGCCCTGCCAGCAAAGTTTTCTGTGTCACTGAAGTACCTAACCTATCTTGATGCTATCATCACCTGCAGGAGGATAGCTGTTTTGTGCAGAATCTTGGTTGTTTTTTTTTTCTGTATTGACCGAAGCTAAATGGAGTTACTGCAACCTGTGTAACAGTGGAAAAGTTCTGGTGAAATCTTTCCGTGGTTAAAACCAGAAATGAGATATCTGATAGTATGTTTCTCCCCAAGAAATGCCAGTGTGGAAGGGATGTAGGTGTTCCGATTTGTTTTTAACATGGGATTCTATCTGGTGTGGTTTGCAGAGCCTGGAAAAGACAGTGCTGAAGGGATGCAACGGACTTGTAGCTGGAATGAGTCATACCAAAGAAAATAATGGCTGAGAAGGGGAAAAGAAGGGCCAGTTCCCCTAGAGTGGGGAAGAAAGACATGTTTAAGCTGAGCTCGAGGTGTGCCTCCAAAGTGCCAGAAGGGTCAATATCTCCAACTGACTTGTGCTGGCCTGAATCTGCTTCCTCTAAATTGCTTGACTGCAAGCTGCTGCCTACATGCGGGTTAGGACAAGCTTTTCAAGTAAATGATTGAAGAGAGACTGAAGCCTGTGCTTCCTTTTGGAGCAAGTTCAAGTGTTCTTCTTTCAGTCAATTAGGTGGGGTGCAGCCTGCCTATCTGGGTCCTCTACTGCATCTGCTAATTGCTGCTGCTGGGAGGCACATCCCTATCAGGCAGCTGGGCTCCTTGTGGGCTGCAGGGAATGGTAGCCAAGCCACAGCTGTGCTTGCTGGCAGGATGGGCACAGAGTGGGGCTGGGAGCATGAAGTACTCTTGGATGCCAGCTGAGTAAGGTAGTAAAGGCAGTGCAAGAGAAAGAGGTGAGCTGAGATCAGCCTGAATGTGCAAACCCAAAGAATCTCTCAGAGCCTGAGTGTAGGGGAAAAAAGCATCCATAGCATTCATGCAGATGATTTATCAGGAGAGCAAAGACAGTGCTAGGTTCTGTCTCTTGCATGTCTGCTGCAGTGTCATGAGTGCTTTTTCTACTGACTTACCCTTTTACTACTGTGTGACTGTGAATGTTGTGAAATGCTCTCATGGCATTAGCAAATGGGCAGAAGAGGAGGGAGGTGGATGCTGTGGTAGGCTGACCTTCACTGCTGTCAGAGAGGCCTTGAGTTCCTATCACTCCTCTACTTTCATGGTTGTGTTACCTCCAGAAAGGCTAGTAAAGCCCCTCTTCCCTGCACGGGAGTGATCTCTACCCCTCCTTGAACTTTGGCTTTCAACCATTGTCCTTGTCAGTAAGGAAACTTGGCATCTTGTGGGAGCGTGCTTACACAAAATGTCCATTTTTTTCAAACACAGCAAAAGGAAATTGTCCATCCTCTGGACTTCTTCCTTTCCCTGAACAAGGCAGCCCTTTGGAGGGAGTGCTGACTAAGCCTTACCTGGGCACTACAGCATGGAACACACAGAGTTGAAGATGCTCAGGTGGAACAAGTCTGGCACCAAACCTTAAGGGCACTGAGAACAGTGCTGCTAGGGGAGATGAAGGTGACATCATAGAAGCTGTTCTTTTTGTGAGCCCCAAAACCTGATGGTTTGGAGGAAGGTGTCCCTGTGACAACGAGGTAGGGCTTCATCTGTTTTCTAGTCCCTTACCGGATCCTCTCAGTGTACAGGTTAGATCTTTCCCTGCTCACAGTTAATTACTCTAGTTGTTAGCGTTGCGTACTGGTGACATGTACCTTTGGACGCTGGGACCCTCTGGTACAGCAGCTGCCGGGCTTCCAGCGGGCTCGCCAGGGGGCAACCACGGGCCGTGCCGCCCGCCTCGGAGCGGGGCTGGCTGCTGCGGGGCCGTGATCAGCTGACTCCAGCTGAAGTTTTATTCTGTCGGAAGGGTTAAGGGGGAGTTATATCTTTAAAGCAAAACTGGATGTGGCGCTGGACTGGATTAGAAGTAAAAATTATTTGGACAAACTGGGGAAATGGTCTGGAAGGAGCAAATAGCCGTTCGCTGATTGAGTGGAAAGTCTGCAGCAGCAGTGGGGGTCCTCAAGGACCAAGTGGTGGGTTAGCGAGGAGTTCTTCAGGAAAAGGATCAAATGCGGAGTGCGAGTCGGCTATGTCACAGTGTTGAGGTGATGGAAAATAAGAAGAGATGTGGTGAAATTGGATCCACCCCAGAGGAGTGCAGGGAGAACAGCTGGAAGCCGAGGAACTGTTACCTGCTGGGAGTGCTTGAAAGCACTGAAATCCCCAACCCAAAGGAGAGGAGAACTGAACTCTACAAGCCCATTAAAGCACGCAACTTTCACTCCTTCTCTATGGCAGAGGGGGGAGGAAAAAAAAAAAAAAA
>VXAB01003350.1:210611-278422 GCA_013399175.1 Odontophorus gujanensis | reverse complement strand
GAAAAAAAAAAAAAAAAAAAAAAAAACAAGGCTTAAATCACAGCAGGAAAGGCTCAATTTAGATGTTAGGGAAAATTTTCTAATGACAGGGGTAATAAAGAATAGACTGCCTGGGGAGCAGAGAGCTCTAAGATCAAGTTCGGCAACATCTGTCAGAGATGCCCGAGCCCTAGGTGATCCTGCCTTGGGTGAGAGGGATGGACTGGTCTGACCTTTCAAGGTCCCTTTCAGCCCTAATTTTTCAGTGGTTCTGCGGGCTGACATTAATCTTCTTAATGGTATTCAAACAGTCAGCAGCTTCTCTTAAGTAACTGCTCACAAGTCTCTTCTCTTGCCTGCAGTTTAAAATTAGCTTAATTTCCATGCATCACTTTCACCCCGCAGCTCCCAAGTCCTGCACAGCCAACCGGCAGCTGGATCCGTTGACTGCTTGTCAGTGCTTTGCTTATGGCTCTATATGTATCCAAAAAGAAAAGGAAGGAATAGAAATGCCCAGTAGGTACCCATGCCTTGAGTGGGACAGCAGCCTCCTTTCCTGTCTCTGTATGTGTGAGATATGGTCCCCCTTCTTGTGACAGCCTGAACTCATGTGGTCATTTCAGTGCCTGTCCTGTGCCCTTCCATGTCACTCACAGCTTTCTTAGGGAGATTCTTATGCTTTGCTGTAGCACTGGGTGAGGAAGGAACTGCCTCTGGCGATGTCTGGCTTCTTCCTGAAAGGAGCTGTGTTGGACATAGTTTAGTGGGCATGGTGGTGATGGGTTGATGGTTGGACTAGATGATTTCAGTGATATTTTTTCCAGCCTTAATGTTTCTGACTGTCGACCTTTGCTGTTGGTTTGTCACCAAGGAAGCCTGGAGCATCCAACCCCAGGTGCTGCCCTACAAGTGTAGGCACTTGTGTGCAATGATGCTAACTTATACAATAATAGGTGCTGTAATTGGTATATTTGATAAATTTTCTGCAGGTGATCTCTACCCAAATGGAGGAAGGTATCTGGTGGGGAGCTGGCTTTCTGTCTGAGAGTGACATATATGACTTAAGTTTTTCAACAGCCAGCAATGGAGCAAGAGGAGGAGAAAAAGCTAAAGGCTTGCAATCCCTGTCTAGTAAGCCCAGACCTTGCAAGTCAGAAGAACCTGCCCTGAAGGCAGGGATGCTTGTGAGATTGTTAGTTATTTGCTTGAAACAGAAAATATGATGTTTCCACGGTTAAGAAAAAACTGTCCCTAATGAGAGGGGGAACCGCAGGTATCTTATCTGCCCACAGAGAAACAGTCACAGCTTTTACCACTAATTTTCTTCAGTGGTTTTCACCAGCTGAGATAATTATGGGGCTGATACCCAGGTCTCTACATATGCTTTTGTTAACAGACCGGAGGCTGTGCTATATCCCTGCTATGGGTAAGCCTGAAGAGTGTTATTTTATACATGGGAGTAGTGTACAAAGAAGTAAAGCAGCCATTGCAGTAACAGGTTGGAACACAGGGTCTTTCACTCAGCCCCGAGCCCCTTCTTCCAGACAGTGTTGCCAGCTTGGAGACATGGTGGGGAGGGCCTGTTATTTATATGCATAATAAAACACCACCTGAATGCACCTGGAATCCTACCTTTGAGCAACATTAACACTCCAGTGACTTCATTTACGGTTATTTCACTTTGTTTATCTTGATGCTTGGAATGAGAGTTTCAGGTGTGTTTCCCTTTAACAAAAAATGCTCTTAAATATGCATATTTTTACAGTAGGTTGTGCTTTTGTAGAGTCTGTGCTATATAATAGAGTCTCTGTGCACAAATCATACAAAGTCAGCTCCACTCTGGTGAAAATGTATTTATCAGAACCATGCCAGTCTGAAGGGAACTTTCTAAATGAGACCTTAGATTTTTAGGGGAATTTTTGGAACAGCACAAATACAATCCCTTGCAGGTTAAGGGCAAAGCAATTTTCTTCCATGCTGTAGCTTGCGAAAAGTGCAGTAAGAATCATAAGCTTTCATGAGATATTCTGAACACAGCAGTATTCCACAGGATTTGTGAGCAGGATGAGATTAGCCCCCCGCAAATGCAAGTTTATTTGAATGGAGCAATTTACATAAAGTGCAGTGAGGTACTCCAAGATGAGAGGAAGTTTAGAACTTTGTCTGTTTTCTGAGCAGACACTACTACCACCTGAGAAACCCATGTCCAGCTACAGCTGAGTGTGCTGCGTTTTGGTTGCTGCAGACTCCAAAGTTTTCTGTTTCTGCAGTGTTACCAGCTGTAGCAAGCTTGATCTCTGCTTTGCTCCAGAGCTGGAGCCAGACTGCATGCTAGCACAGTATGGCTGCAGGCCTTTTTGGTGTTTTTACTCTGTGGAGTTTTTATGAGACCATATCTGTCAAATGTATGTGTGAAGATAAATCAAACAAGCACAGCCACGGCTATTAAATAAATGTGAAATCTGAGTGGCTTCCACCAGCCCCTCGGTCCCTCCCCCCCAGCTGCCGTGTGTGCTGAGTGTTTTACAGAAACAGGAGGGTGAAAGATGGCTGGTTATGGGAAAGGGAAAGCAGAGGGGAGGCGACTCCTGGGGAAGGGGCTGGTTTCTTTGCAGGGGGGGAGCAGAGAGCTACAAGATGGATTTGGGCTCACGCTCCTGAAAGGTTTCAGTCTGGAAAGAGCCTGTTTGGGATTTTTTATGACTTTTGGAGAATTAGGGGCTCAACATTCCTTCAGGAATGTTGTCTGACTGCTCTCACGACATCCACAGGGCAGAGAAGAGGGGTTCCCAGCAGAGGAGGAGAGAAGGTGCTTCGAGCACAACTGTGATGTGTCAGTCAGTCTCAGACCATGTCTGGAGCTAATGAGTGAGTGCCAAAGCACGAGAAGGACACCCAACTTCTACATGCCTCAAAGACTGCCTTCTCTTGCGGAATAAAATTATCTTGACCTGATTCCTACTCAATTTTTTTCCCTCATTCCCTAATCTGTGTTTCTGCCAGGAGAAGGGTGGTCTTTCCAAGGTCAGGGTTGAGGTTGCTGTCAGGTCAGAGAGGGCAAGGTCAAACTTGAAGCTGGCTGGCTGTACCAAAGCTGTCCCACGCAGGGAGAGGGCCTTGCAGTTTCCAAAGCCATCAATCTCCTCCCCACTTTCACCAGCTATTCACCTCTTCCAGTTTTAAGTGGAAGAAAATACAGCTGAGCTCTTCAAGCCCTTGTGTCGAGCCTCCGGGAGCTGCATTCTTGCTCTCGAGTGGTCAGTCACTGAAAGAGAATAGCCAATATATCACTCTCAGCGTCTTTATTTGGGAGCTGAAGTTGGATCAACAATGTATCTGAAGGCTACTGTAACCGGGAAATGATTCTTCTGATTTCTTACAATGGGACCACTTCTGCCACAAAGAGAGCGTTTGTCATTTCCCCCTGGATGCACTGGAGTTTGGCTCAATGTGCTTGTTTACACGAACACTTGGTATGAAGGGAGAGAGCATCGTTGCAAGGAGTTGGGGCCCAACAGCAGCCAACAACTTGTGTAGTAATGCAGCATACTGTGCTCGTGCCCAAGGTGAAACGGGAGGTACAGCACCGTGACATGCTCTGGATGTGGCCTGTAAGGCAGAAGTGGGAGAAAATGGGTATTTGACATGGCTCTGTCATGTGTGAAACCACTGTACCTCTACTGAACTGGAGTGCTGCTTCATGCTGGAAGAGGGTTTGACCTATAGGAATATAACCTGCTGCACATATTGTATTGTGAAGTCGCTTTGCCGTCGTGGTCTGTACACATCACCAGCGTTGAGTCAAATTAAAATAAATATTCAGAGATGATTTTTTTTGCTGATGAAAACATAGAAGGGAAGTGAAAACTCACGCTTTCATGCACATTTCTGATGAGCTGCTAATGCAAGGCAAAATTATTAGTAGTAATAATTAGCAACAAATGTGAGACTAACATTCAACAAATGATCTGTTAGCACTCAGAAGGCCAGGGAAACACTTAAAGCCAATCTTTCTTTCATTGAAGTCAAGTTGTTAAGATTGAGCTTGAAGTGCTTGTAGGGCCAGGTTGCTTAGCTGACGTACATTCTCAGTTCATGTGCTGCTACTTTTGCCTTCCATTAAATCTGAATCAGACAATTTAGGTGAGCTGAACATCTTACCCTACATTTTCTGTTGGTCATTATTGATGTTAAATGTTTAAGGGGCTAGCTTCTCATTTACTGTTGGGGTTGGGTTTGCTGTTTTCTTTTAACAGTGTGTTGTAGCTCTTAGTCCAAAGTGATTCAGCTACCACTTACCATCTGAAATGCTGAGTCTCTACCATCATACAATTTCCTGCTGATCACAAATAACAGAAAGCACAATTCAGAGGTCCTGAAGTGCTCAGTTGTCAGGACAGAGTATAGGTTGCAGTTTGAATTTGGAATGAAAATACAGAAAAAAGTGGTGGTCATCTGATCCCACTCATATGCCTGAAACTTACCCGTGCATATGAACACGTAGTAACCTCTACTCTGCCATCCAAGGATGCTATGCACGTTTATAATACGTTTTAATCCTTAAAGCACGGTTCCCATAGTGCAATTCTAAACTTATAAGTGGAGGTATTTCATGGAACAGAATTAACACAGCAGTGCATACAGACCAGGATAACTTCTAGTTCTCTGGCTCTTAGTTTATTCTGCCTGTCTCCGTGTGGTCACCAGTAATCTTCTGTTTACATTGCTGCCCTGAAGTGAGTGCAAGAACCTTGTTAAGATCAGACTAGAGATGCAGATTGTCTTTGACATATACTGTAATGCCTGTTGTGAGAAAGAAATAAAAACAAACACCTCACACTGGGGTCTGCACATTGCTGTAAGGCACACGCAATGTAGATGCTTGCCTTGGGTTCCAGACTCGCCACCTTTCCCCTTGCTTCATCCAGCGGAGACGGGTGCTGGTTACTGGGAAAATGTGAAAGCAAACCACTGGTTTCTCACCTCCTGTGGGCATAAACCACTGCTCCTGTCACCACTTGCAGTTCTGACTGTGGGGAGCTTCTTTTTGCAGCAGCAAGAGCTGTTTCCCCACCCCATCACACCCAATGGCATTGGGAGCAGCAGGCCTTTACTTTCCTGGTTTCCTAATGCCCTCAGGCCTGCCCTTGCCTCCTCCACCTCCTTGTAGTCTGGGCTGGCTCTCCCCACCCCTCAGATGCGCAAAAAGGTCTGAGGCACCTACTGCAGTCATGTAACTATGTGGGGAGAAAGTGCAGAGAGGGAAGGATGTTTATGGAGAGCAGGCTGAGGAAAGGAAAAGAGAAACTTCTTGGCATGCTTCCCTACCTGCCCTACTGAATGCCTGTAGCAAGGTCCTCTGTTTTGGATGGACCCTTCCCAGCCCTTGTCCTCAGCCTCCCCCAGAAGTGGCACAGACTACCACCAAATCTCTGTTCCCCCTCCAGATCCCCGGAGCAGGACACTTATGTCATTCCTGTCAGCCATCCAGCCTGTTTTTCAAGCATTCCACTCACAGAGGCTTCACAGCTGGATACTTCATGCATTGCTTCCATCTATTTGCTCTAATGGTTTCATAACATCAAGCCTGAATCCTTCTTACAGTTTTAGCCTGTTGCGGTTTCTTAACATCTTCATTACAGGCCAGTTGAACTAACTAGCATCTTTCTCCCTTTGTATCAATCTCAAGACATTTTGTGCTTCTTCTTGGCCTTATTTTCTTTAGGGTAAACTTCACCAATTCTTTCAGGTTTTCCTCACAGAAAATCTCTAGAACTCTGATTCTTCTTCTTGTTTTCCTCAGGACTGTATCTGATTAGGCCACTTTTTTTTATTTTTTATTTTTATCTTTTTCAAGAGTATAGCAATGATGACAAACAGTTCAGTTTTTAATCTGCTTTAAACCTCAGCTCCAATAGTCCCATATTCATATTTGTATAGTCAGTTATTCCTTACTGTAGAGCCTTTCATGGCTTCCTACTATGTCCTTTCTTTTTTCTTCCCAACTCTCTGGTTCATCAAAAAAATAAGTTCTGTTCATTTCTTCAATGTACTTGCAGATCCTTTTGGCTTTGGGTGAATTTAATCATCTTTCTTCTAATTCAGAGTCTGTATCGCTAACTGATGGAAGTCAGATCCAGAGAGAAACCTGTGGATGTCTGTTCAATGTGTTCCTGTATTGGAGAGCAAAGTCCTGATCTCAGCCTTCTAGGTACCAGTACTGAGTTTGCTCCACAATCAATAGACTACACATTCCTAGCTGGTTTATGAGAATTTCAGGCAAGCTAGTGTCAAAAGACTTAACAAGTAAAGACACTGACATCTGCTTCTTCTTACTGGCCTATGAGGTCTGTCTCCTTGTTTTGAAAGGAAGTCAGATGGGTTTGTCAAGACTAACCCATCAAGATTGTGAAGCTAATACTGGTTTTTACTCATCCAGTCATGTTCCAGTTCCTTACAAATATATTTTTTTATTATTCATTCCAGAATTATTTCCTGTAAATGAAATTCAATTCACTTGTCTATAATTCCTCAGCACCTCTTTTCCAAAAACTTTCTGATTTTGGCTGTCCTTGCTTTTGCTATAATTGTATACTAATTCTTAGTAATCTACCTTGGATTCCACTCTCTATGCATAATCTTCTTGTTCTTGAGGTCAAAAGCAGCATTCTAGTCAAGCTGGTCTTTTTTTGTACTCCTTTTCCTTTCTCTGAACTGGTGCAGAGTTTGCTGCCTTCCCGTCCCAGGAACAAGCTGGTTGCAAAAGATCTCCCCTTACTATTAAAGCCTGAGCTGTGGTTGGAATCTGCAGTTCTTCCCTGGCTTGATGTTTTGCAGGAGACTTGTCACTGGGAGGCGACCTACATCTGGTGACCTATGGACCACCCTATACTGTTGATGGCCATGTTTTCTCCCTGAGTTATATTAATGATGCTAGTGGTGAAGTCCTAACTTGGGCCATCTTTGGATAACGTTTGCCCAGGTGTGCTGTATTGGAAGTAAAATCACCACTGTTCCTTTCCCAGAAAAAATAGTCATTGTCTGCCACATTTAATTAAGTTTTCCCGTGTTCACACAGCCTCCCTCATCCAGGTCTGAAGTTAGTTTTATAGTTTCCTCTCAGCCTTCTCCTTTGATCCTAAAGTAGCTGTCACCTCTGTACCTACAGCTCTTCCTTTCTCACCTTGTCCAGCATAAAATGTTTGTGTGTTAATGGCTTTCTTTTTGGGGGCTGCTGACTCTCCTTAGCAGTCAGCTGGATGCTAGATGAAATCATTCTCTCTGCTGTTTCAAATATGTCACATATATATTTCCCCGCCTGTGCTTTATATTCCATCCCAAATTCGTTCATAGGAAATGATTCTGTTTTAGTTCATTTTGTTTTGGAAAGTGAATCTGTTGCCAGGGGAATGCATGAAGTTTCCAGGCGTGGGGTCCAAGCTTGGCGCAGGAAGGTGCTGTGCAGCACAGACCTTGCCACACACAGCCTGGAGCTCCTTGCTCCAGCCCTGTGAGCAGATCTTCTCTCCTCAGAGCTGGCTGTGCTCAAGCCAAAGCTGTGTCAGCTCTCTGCCTTGGTCAGCCTGCCTGTGGCCTGCTCTCTCCTCCTAATCTGACTCCAGGAAGCTCACTTGCCTGTATCTGAACTACAGCTGGGGCTTGAACCCTTGGGTCTGAGCTGGTGAAAACCAATGTCAGTATACCAAGCTATAGTGTGGTAACCAAAGCAGGGCAGGAGTAAGCAGCTTGACGTGTGCGTGACAAAATAACCCCATGCTGCAAGATGTAAGCGCCATTATAAGCAGTGCCATTTTTAGCCTTAAATTTCTCCAACAAAAGTTATTAATAAAATGCTTTACCAAGAGTGTTGCTTGCATAGCTTGAGTTGGAAGCCTCAGCCCAGAAACAGCTTGTCTGCCATGCCACAGCAGGGAGATTCAGAGTGCACAGTTAGCGTGGTTAAACCAAAGTGTAAAGAAGACTGCACTTTTTCTCCAGTATGGCATCAATCAATGCTTGTTAGTTCGGGTGCTGGGATGAGAACACGGGATCCATTTCACAAGCAAGGTGTACCTCTCAGTACATGGGGTAATGGGAAGAGGGCTGATGTGAGGGGAGAGCAGATCTAGAAGGGAGGAGTGATGATGAGAGGAGTGAAATTACCTCAGGGAAATGCGTGCAGCTAGATGCAGGGAGCTCTGCTCCCACTCTGCTCCTTAGAGGTGAAACCTTATGCTGCTGTAGTCAGTGACAGACGCCAGCTGCTGAATAGAACCAGAGGGAACTGGAGATGAGGGTACACAGAGATGTGTGGTAGAGTGGTCTGTGAGGAACAAATGCAGATGTTTGTCTCAGAAATGAACAAATGTTCTCCAGGGTTTGCTAAAGATTAACTTACAAATGAAACCCCCGCATACATTTGTAGATAAGGTCTAGAGAAAAGGCCTGTGATTTTTGCTGTCTTTTTTGTTTTCTTGGCACACTACTACATGAGTGTGCTTATTAAATCTTTCTTCTGCAGATCATTTTCAAATATATGCTTACATTATGACCAAAAACACTGAAGGAAAAAAATATCTCCATCCAAAAAAAAATGGCTGGCAGAGGATGAAAAACGTCTGCTTTGGAAATGAACACTGTCTCTCCCTCTCATTCACACACACACATACACACACATACCCTCAGTGGGCAGATCACCACTGATCAAGGTTACCAAGAAGAGTTAAGGCTGAATCTGGAGCAAGGAAGAGCTCTGTGTGTAGAAACAGCTCAGCAGATGCACATTTATTAAATTCAATGCAGCAGCAAAGGAAAAAAAACAACAAAACATTTCTTGGTGCTTGTGTCTGATTTGCCTGCAATGACCTCTCTTCCCATCAAGCCAAGTCCTTTCCTTCTGCAGATCTCCATGTATGGATGGCATTCCACAATTAGGGAGACATCAATAAATCAGTGACAGACAAGCAAGGACTTCAGCCTTCCCTCGAATTTGCACTGTGAAAAGTTCATCTCTGAGTGCTCCCCCTCCGTTCTGAGCAGCACTCAGAATGCCTGGGATTTGCAGGCAGGAGCAGCGTGGGCTCAGAGCCGGCCAAGCTCTGGAGCTGGAGTCAGAGGGGGTGGGGATTCAGATAATATTGGGCTGAACTGAATACTGTTAGATATTGGCCTGCGCTCTGAGCCAAGAACTTGGGTGGTAGCTATTGTTGGGAACCATGATCACAAAATGTTGTTATTACATAGTGCTTTACAATGGGTTGGAGCCTGATGCAAGCAGTGGGGATCCAGCTTTGCAGAGCATAAAGACCAAAGAAAGGCTCATGGGGCAGATGTCTGTGTGAAGAAAGTCTGGCATGGTGGAGACAGTAATGCATGAAGCATCAGTGGCATGGTGCAGTTGCAGATGCCAAGAGCATAGGTGCCATTTGGAATACTCATAGTATTCTTGTTCATGTGAGACAGGACCTCAGCAAGGCTCTACCTTTGAGCCCCTGCTAAATACAGGGCTACCTTCAAAAATAGACCATGGTGTCCAGTACTCTGTTCAGATGAGCTCTGAAAACCTCCAAGGCTGGGGATTTCACAGTCTTTCTGTGAAATCTACGCCACTGCTGAACCAGACAGGAATTTTTTCCTTCACTATGCAAGCATTTCTCTTGTTGCAACCTGTGCCTGTTGCCTCTTGTTGTCCCACTCAGTGCTTGGTAATGGTCCATAGATGTTTTCTCCTGAAGCATGCCGAGAGCCTACAGTATCCATAGTTCCAAAAACCCGCTGTTACTGCTCAGTTGGCCTAAATAATTGCTGCAAACCCAGTCCTCCTCATGCTCCTCCCTTGGACTCAATAGTCCTTAGCACAAGGCTTTATGTACTGGAAGACTGTTATGTTCCCACTTAGTTGTCTCTTCACTAGACTAAACAAACTCAATTCTTTCAATCTTCTCTGAAAGACTGTTTTCTAAAGCTTTTATCATGCTTGTTGTTGCATCTCGGAATGCTCCCCAGTTTGTTTACCCATGGAGAGTGCTGTGCCCAGCATCCAGCTGAAGCATCTTCTAGTGCCAACTACAGCATGGTTGTTTTCTTCCATGCCTGTCTTATGAATCTCTTATTCATGGATCCCATCAAGAAACATGTGTTCTGAAACAGTATGACAGCATTGGCTAAGTTTTTGTCTGTGGTACTGGGAGCATGTCCCTCAGCAGTGTTCTTTATCCAATTAGTTCCTGCTTTGCACTGGCATCCCAGTACCTTGCTGTGTCATTCTGTGCTTGCTCTGCCACGATTTCCATCTCATCGATTTCAGACTAATTCTCCTATTTATTTGGATAGTTTTGTAATCCATCGCCACCTTCCCCTCTATGCACCCTGTGACTGCAACTCCTCCCAGCACACGAGCCTGCCATGTACATGCAAAACTCCATCACCTCAGGTAGGAGCTTGGGGGGCTTGAGTGTCTGAGGACAACCCTTGGAGCTGGGCTGCTGACTTTTCTGTTTTCATCCCAGACTTACATTAATTTCTGAATATTCTTTGCTCCAGAAATGAAGAGCTGTTAAGTTGAGCTGAGAGAAAGAGTTGTTTATACTGAAGGTAGAAAATGTGCAATAATTTATGTTTCCTGCATGGGTAATATCCGTAAGTCTGTCGTAATGAGTTTTTAGCACATACCCTAAATCATGTGCAGACCTTGGTAATTCGAAGGGAATTAAGAGAAGTGAAATCTTTGACCTTCAGCCTCTGTTTGGAATGAGCACCCATGTCCTAGCTGTAGCACCACAGCCTGCAGTGCCTAACATGGCACCCTGGCTATTCTGGAAGACTTCCCACAGGACATCACATTGGGTTTCAGAGTTACTAGTCCAGCACCTGCCACAAATTAACCAGCCTGGTTAAGTTGTATTTACAACAGTATACATGTTCTGATTAGTGATTTAGGAGTATGCAGAATGGATATAGTTCCAACAATAAGATACATAAAATATGACCACACAGCTCTTTGTCCTTCCTCAGGTAGCTATGTAGAGTCTACCATGTCGATGGCTCCATCTTTATGCAGCAAGAGATACAGATTTTCATTCATCTCCATTAAAGGCAGAAGCATGAACAGCTTCCTGAAAGGGTTCCTTGCCAATGAGCTTCTCTTCTGTCCCACTTTGGTAATGTCTTCCATTTGCCCTTCTCAGGTACACGGCCTCTGTTTAGCAAAGCATAGCATGGTTTGGGTTGGAAGGGACCTCTAAGCCCAGCCAATTCCAACCCCGTGCTGTGGGCAGGGCTGCTACCCACTAGCTCAAGCTGCCAGGGCCCCATCCAGCCTGGCCTTGAGCGCCTCCAGGGATGGGGCACTCACAGCTCCTCTGGGCAGCTGTGCCAGGGCCTACGTTTCACAGAGACATGAGCTGATGGCAGGGGTGGGAGGTTGGGATCCCCTCAGAGCCGGCTCCCGTTGGCCCGGGTGGAGTGAAGACAGTGGAGCTGCCCCGTTGAGGCTTGCTGGGGACGTGAGGTGGGGAAAAAGTTTTGCTTGGGTTTTGTTTCATCAGGCACGCGAAGGCCAGGAAGCCCTCCTGCAGCCGCCTTGTCGCCTTGGAAAATGAGCACCATCTCTGTTTAATTTTAATGCAGCCCTTTAACTAAGCTGCCTCGCTGCACTTTGTCCATCTGTGTTGCCCTGTGCGCGGCAGCGTTTCGCTTTCACACTATTCCCCCTGTGACTCGCCCCCCTCTCCCCACTGCGTTGACATTGTTCTGGGCAGTGAGCCGTCCATGTTCCCTCATGCAAAGATGCTGACGTGCCCAAAGATAAACTGCGTGCATATAGCAAAAACAGTATTTTAAGGATCCTTATTTCACAAGAAAGGGAATAAATGTGATGGAGGATGAGGCCACAACTATCAGAAAAAAAAGAAAAGGGTGGGGAGGAGGAGGATGGAGAAGCTGAGGGCGAGGGAGTCAGCCAGACAAGCAGGGTCCCTCCGCTGCAGCCATCAATTACAGGCCCTGTGGCTTGGTTGCTGCTGTTGTCGGCAGTGTGGAGGGTTGTTTTCTCTCTTTTTTTCCTTTTTTGTGAGGTCTGAGTGAGCAGCCGGGGGCGGGGAAGGAGGGTGAATGCGGGATTTTGCCCAACCCAGTGATTCTCAATGGAGGTTCTGGGTGATGCTGGAAGAAAGGCACTCGCAGGGCTGCGGCATCCCTTGCTGATGAGATGGCCGTTTTGAGGCAGAGGATGCTGCAGATATTTTGGAACACCCGAAGGGGTCCAAGTCCAGTCCATACACTCGTGCACTGCTGTAAAACTGAGGCGGGTGAATCAATAAGCTATGCTGCACTAGAGCTTTGGCTTAGGGTGATGCTGGCTTGTACCAACTGGGGCTTTGTGTGCATGTACAGCTACACATACATGCACACACATATATATAGATATATAAAACACATTCCTGTGTGGAGCGTAGCCTTTACAGCCAGCATTGGAGACCACTGGGACTCTTCCCCTTGCAGTCTGAGCAGTCCCTGGTTAGGTGATATCATCTTTTCCAGAAAAACATCTGGTCCTGATTTACTGGCTGCCCTTATGGGTAATGTGCTCCTCGGATTAATTATTTTCACAGTTAAAAAAGTGCACCTTGACTTCACAGTCTGAAGTTGTCTGGCTTCAGCTCCCTGCAGCTGGTCCTCATCATGCCCCTTTTCTGCCAGATTAAAGGGCCCTTTGATATCGGGAATCCCTCTTCCCCTTGAAGTGCTGGTAGATCAAATCACTCCTCGGACACACTGAGGAGACTGTGCTTTTTAAATTGCACACAATAGGGCAGGTTGTCCAGACTTCAAATCCCACCTCCATGGCAGCTCATGCCAAAACCTTTCCCTATTGAACTGTGTGGAGTTAAATATCCTGTGACATCTGCACCTGCTCCTGCCTGCTCACCTGCAGCTGAGGCAGATGTGGTCACGGTCACACACCCGCTGATGGAGGAGCCAAGACCTGGGGAACTCTGGTGGTCATTGTGAGCCCTGGGCATGCTGCTCCTCAATATAAATGAGCAGTGAAAACAAAATTCAGTGCTCTTTGTGTTGCTGAGAAGGTAATGACATGCCAAGTGAGTCACAGCAAGTGGTGTTAGTGGCCAGTGTGTTTTTTGTTACCAGTCTTAGAGGAACAGAGTTAACTCTCAGGACAAAGCGTGTTTAGCCACAATAACTTGTATGTGGGAATAAAGGTTTATTTTTATGAGGGCTACTCCAAAAGTAATGCTTCCTTTTTTATACCATGTTGGCTCACAGTGTCAGAGGCAGATGTTGGTGGTATGGCAGTAGAGGCTGAACCTTCCCACCAACATTCCCTTCCGTGCTGTTGCCACTGGACAGATGGCAGCAGAGGGGCAGTCTGACAGAATGGCATCTGACATGGGAGTGTGGATGGAGCACAGGTGTGTCCCTGAATTCCTCCAGGCAGAGAAAATGTCATCCACTGACATCCATTGATGCTTGCTGAACATTTATGGAGACCAAACTGTGGATGTAAGCACAGTGAGGCAGTGGGTGGTACATTTCAGCAGTGGTGACAGCAACATGAAAGACAAACCATGTTTCAAATGGCCATGTAGATTTTTATGAGCACAGTATGCAGGCTCTTGTTCATCACTAGCAAAAACGCACAGCTAATGGTGGGGACTATGTTGAAAAATTGTGTTTTGTAGCTGAGAATTTGTTCTATCAAACACTGCTTTTGTTCTCTTTGTATCTTTCGTAGTTTCCATGACAATAAATAGGAGGCATTATTTTCAGAGCAACCTGTGCAGAAACCTTATTCTCTTTCAGTTTGCAACAGCATGCTTTCAGAATTTAACTTTCTGTCATAGTATGATGCAAAAAGAGCAAAGCGTTTCAATGAAGCCTCAAGCTCACCAGGCGTGAAGGTATCTCTTCACCCAGCTTTGCAGTAAATAGGTGTTTCCCTGCACTATTACATTTTACAGCTTGGTTTTATTTTGTTTATAAGCTCTGCGGCATGGTATTGTTTCTGTGTTTATTAAGCTCAAGACTCATGCAGAATGGCACGTGGGTTTCCATCTAAATTTGATCACTTTTCTACCATCAGTGTTCATGTAGCTGTTGACTTCTGTCCTTGCCCTGTTTCAGTGAGTCTGAGTTCCTTCTCCACGATGTTTGTAAAAATAAGAGTAATTGCACCTCTTTGGAAGGAGTTGGCTGGGGAAACTGTCTGGGGGACCTGAAGCCTTTTTTCCAGCTCTGCCTCTTCATCACTGGCCCATCTCCCAGGTGTAGTCATTCCTCAAGAGCAGCCTGGGCAGCCTTTTCTGCTAAACTGCATTTCTAAAACAAACACAGTTGTATGTTTTATGCAGAGCTACAAGTCTTAAGGTGAGGGCAAAGATCTTTATTCCCAATTTTCTGAACTCAGGTGGTAAATCTGTGGTGTGTCCCCGGAAGGAGCATGGCAACCCCTGGTAAATACAGACCACAAAACTTTTATCCAAAGATGTGTTAAAATTCACTTTTTAGAAGGATTTCATTCCATTACGGGCTCTGTGCAATCTCCAATTCAGCCTCTTCCCAGTGCAAATTAAAGCTAATTGAAAAAATCTCTTCAATCTGCCCAAGCAAGGCAAGTGAGGTACTCCATCCCCCCTGGTGTGTCAGCCAGTGGGATATTTCCACCAGGCCTGTATCTCCACCAGCAAAAGCAGGGAGAGTTGTTGGTTCTTCAGACATCAAACCTCCTCCTTCCTGTGTGGCGCTCAGTGCTAATGGGAATAGAAAGCAGAAGAAAGATCTCCTTTCTTGCCTCAAATCCTCCTACCCCACATCCCAGTCCCAGGGGTCCCCTGTGATATGAGAACATGTTTTCCTTTCATCTCTGCTAAAGAAACTCATGTTTCTGCATTAGTATGCAAGATGGAAGAGAGCCAGCTGTTCGGTGGGCCTACTTTGGGAGGATTTCATCCTGCAAAATGCTCCTACCATTTTGTTGTAGCATTGTCTGCAGCAGGAAACTCCTGCCAGTTTGTTACTCACCCACTCCTAGAGGTGTTGAACTGGGCCTCTTACCCCTGTCAGCGATACACTTGGAAATGGTGATGAGCAGCTCTCACCAGAGGCTGTTTTCAGTACAGTGCACTCTACAGAGCTGGCAGCAGAGGAGTGGAGAAGGGAGGTGTCTTCTTGTCTCCTCTGCTGTAGAGATGATAATTAAAGTGTCTAAGTTGACTTTTCTGACTCTCTTTGTCACCTCTTTCAGCCAACTAGGCTGCATGTGACCAAAGCAGCCTCCCAGCCAGCACCATGCAAGTTCAACTCTCTTCTCTGTCCAACCATTGTCTCCTGGCTCATTCCTACCTTCTGTCACCAGTGTATTTCCTTTATTTATGAGGCATCATTGGGCAAAAAAAAAAAAAAAAGCATTTCCAATTCAATCATTCTCATTCTGTCTCTGACTGCTTTTTAGCCTTTGCTTGGCACATGGAATAAGTGTCACTACAGTTCAGTACTTAGGTACCAAGCAGAGAATCATTTCAGCTCTTCCTTTCTTGTGCTGGATGTAAGCATACAACTTACTGGCAGCAGTCACATGGACCAGAATCCTGACCCAGTGAGTAAAGTGAGTTCACACTTTCAGGTGTGTTACTGTCTTTTCTGATAGTCTGCCAATGAGACTGCCAGTTGGTGCCCATAATAAAAAGAAGTCTGCCCTGCTATGCAGAAGAAGTACTATGGGATGCAATCTATTCATTTCCCATGTGGCAACATCTGTCAAATCCTTGACCATCATCGATCCCCCTGCTCCGGGTCCAGAACATGTTATTACTAAGAAGAATGAAACCTACTTGTCTTGTAGCATAAAGTTCACTTGTTGCATTGGGAAATGGTGAATATATTGTTAGTTTTTACTAGGCCTACAATTGCTTGCTGAGAGAGGAGGCCCTGAGAGAGGAGTGCATCCCAACCAGACATCAGCCAGACCTTAACTGTGTGACCCTATGGCTTGTAGACAGAAGTTGTTCTAGCACATCCAAAATAAACCTCTCCTTTGTCCAGATGCAGAAAATGCACAGAGGCTGTTTCATTTAGAAGCCCTTCTTTGGACAGCTTATTCCTCTGGTGGCCTGACAAGGTTGTCAGCCTCTCTTGTGAACTATTTACCACCTCTACCCTTTGTAAGACTGAGACTTTCTGCTGCCTTGCTTGCTCCCCAGGACCAACAGCATGAAAATAATAACGCTCACCCAATTTAAGCAATGTGCGACTCCCCCAGTGCTCTGCCTTCATTATAAATAAGCCACTTGGGTCTGGCCAGCATTTCAGAGACATCCATGCATTTTTCCATTCTGAGGGACGCTTTAAGCTTCTGCATTCCCACTGAGATAGCCTAGAGCTTGCTGTCTTGATCTGATTTGGAATGGGACAGAGGTTCATGGCTCCATGCTGACGCCAAGCTATGGGTGGGAGTGGGGAGGAAAGGCTCTTTCCTGGGGACTTGAAATCTCTCCTCACTCAATTTCTGAAAGATTTCATCTCTCCAGGAAGTTGTGCTCTCCCAAGACAGGCTGTCTGTGCAAGGCTCGGCCCTGTGGGCTCACACTAAACGCTTCAGATGTAGCCAGACTAAAAGCCTGCTGCTCTTTTTCTGGGTTTGGTCCAGTCAGAATCCAAATTTCAGCAGAGACTTTCTGGCCAAGAAACTGAATACGAGCTGCCTTTATCTCCAAGTGGGAAGTGTATCAGCTGAAAGAACAGCTTTAGCCCAAAGGGGCATGTGAAACACTGGTGTAGCTTTCCCTTCAGACAGAAGGCAACAAGACTGTGGGCCAGGGGGATGGTAACTGGGGTGGGTGGGTGACAAGGGGATTTGACAGAGGGTGTGCCAACTGGCTGCAGCAGGGACGAGGGAACAATTGCTGTGCTCATCTGTTATCCTTCTCTGAACCACAGGGATTGGTTTGCACAGTTGGATGTGGACCAGAGGCTCCATGATCAGCAAAAAAAAACCTGACTGTAAAGACACAGTTAACAGAGATCAAGTTAGGAGAGTGCAGGGCCCATTTCTAAGTGCTATCAGCAGAGCTCCCCGAGTTGGGGTGCCCTGGAAACACACCCTGCTTTAGGTAACAAAAGCCAGCACTTGAGGTGGATTTTCTCCCAAGGTTGGAAGTGTGGGAATGCTTCTCCAGAGGTGTATCTTATTTCCGTGGTCTGGCTAATGATCCCCCTCATTCCCAAACCGTTGCAGCCTTTGTTTCTTTCCCAAACATCCTAGCACAAATGTTTGCCTCCATATCACTGGCTCAGCTGCCCACTCCCCACTAGCCCCGTGTGCTGTATTCAGACCGAGAGGAGCTGCGTTTTGGACCCCACATCCTTAAAGGTGTTTCAAGAGGAGCCGTGCTTTGCTTGCACCCAGCAGCAGCATCCCTCCCGCTTTCACAAAGCCAGCGCGGGTGGGGACGCCGGGTTGGGGAGGGTGTGGGGGGGAAATAAGATGTCACGCTTGTCCCGGGCAGAGAGACAGGGACTTGTCACTGGAGGTGGAGGGGCAGGGGGGAGAGCAAGGCGATGCTGACAGACCCTCCCTGGGACGTCCCTGACCCCTGCCCGGGCTTTCCTCGGTGCCCCCGTGCATGCGCCGGCCAGCGGCACGGGGGGCCCTTAAAAAGCCTTGCTGAGAAAGGTATTTCTTGTGGGGGGCGGAAAAAAAAAATAAAATAAAAAGGCTGGGGGGACAAGAGAGAGGGCAGGCCCCCTCGCTCCCCACTGAGCCCATTTCTCCTGCTTTGCCGGAGCTGTCAGCCTTGAATCCCGGCGGCGTCCCGTAACGAATTGGCAGCAATGGGGGCTTTGGGAGCCGGGATAGCGCGGGCGCGGGGGCTGCGCGGGCGGCGCTGGGGATAAAGGCGCCTGTCAGCGCCATTGTGCGTGCCCGCGGGGCCGTGCGCCCGCGCTGCGGCGGGCCGGGCTGGGGGGAGAGGGGATGGGGCAGGAGCAGGAGGGAGATGCTCCAGAGGGACGGGGAGCGGGGGCTGCCGTGCTGGGGACGTGGAGAGCTCCATCCAGGAGCTACTGCAGCTCTGCCTGCACATCCAGTGCCTCTAGCTCCAGCCTGAGCTCATTGAAAAGATGGTCAAGGCTCAGCTCAGAAAGGAATGTGCTCCGGCTCTGTGCTTCAGAAGGGCCAGCGCAGCTGCAGGCTGCACCCACCTGTTGGCCACTCGTAATGGCTGCACTGAGGGCTCTGCTGACCGCAGACCTCGTGTGGTTCAGTATTAATGTGTAATATTAATTACCCCAGCACACATGTAATGCCAAGCCCCTCCTGTGAGGGTGCAAATTGGGCTGGCACTGCATCACAGCTCGCAGCTGGGCACTGCTCTGCCACGAAGAAAGAGATAGAGACATCAGCCCAAACCTCCTGTTTGCCCTCTTTCAACTGACAGTAAAAAATAACGTGGTTTCAGACAATAAGGTGCTGTTCTTTCCAAGTGGAAAAACTGGAAAGGCATGCAAGATTGTCACTCTTTCCCCCCACCTTGCTAATTGCCTTGATTTCTGCCTCCTCACTCCCAGCTGCCGCTCCTCTCCAAGTTGCCCTTTCTGACTCCTCGATTAATTTCTTTGTCCACCCGTTTACCACTCAGGACGTGGTGACCTCGGGATGTAAATCTGCCCTGACGTCGCTGCCGCTTGCCTGCTTTTGTGGGGTTTGATGCCTGCAAGTATCCTGGGCCCCTTCCCAAAGCCAAGTGCCTTGGTCCAGGATGAAAACCCAACAGCAAGCTGCCTACTTACATCAATTTCCAACTACCAGGTACAACAAGAGCCAGGATGGGGTCTACACCCTCTGTTTTCTGGTGGTTCATCAGCTCACCTGGCTTGTCATCAGATCCTCTAGCCATGGGCTTATATCAATTTGGGCAGACATTCTTGATAAGACTTAGCTTAATTAGAGGCATAGGTCAAACTTTCACAAGCACTACTTTGGAACTAAACCATACTTTCATGACAGCATCTTGGGAGATACTTTTAAGGATGGAAACAAAAACAGACATGGGCTTTGCTTTGAGCCATTGTGACGTGCCAGAGTTGTTTTTATAGTAGAACAGAAGCTTGCATAAGGGCCCAGGCTAGAATGCATGTGATGTCCTTCACTGAGCACTGGAGGTGCTGCTGTTTGAAACTGGAGGTTTTGGGGTACACCTCCACAGCCAGGGCAATGGGTTTGCTCCTAGTGGCACTTCAGGGTAAAGAAGATCCTCCATGTGCAGTAGAACTCTGACAAGCCTTACAGCTGGGAGGGGGCCAGCAGTGTGACAGAGCCCAATGGTGTGTCCCAGACCAGGCTAATAACAGGGGTGTCCACAGAATGGTTTCCCAGGGGAATGGCCCCATAAACTCTTGAAGGAGTCATACAGCTCTTTCCCAAATGAGGTCCTAGGCTACAACATAATGACACTATTTGCACAGATGTGGGCTTTTTTTCTCCGCTCAACCTGACTCCTGGGTCACCAAAGTCTTCAGTGTTATTTCCTGAATTCTCCCCTGAAGCCTTCAGTGTGCCTCCGGCCCCAGTCCTGAGCCTCCACTGGAGCTGCCAGTTAACATTCAGCTTCCTGGCACCACCCAGGGTTTTCAGCTTTAATTACCTGTGTGGAGCCCCCCTTCGACCAGCACAATGAGGTCAGACACCTGCAAGCCCCCAGCTTGGGCATAGTCACCGTGGTGCGGGACGAAGGTGGGAGGCAGGCAGCTGCAGCAGAGGAGGCCCAGCTGGAGCACAGGTCTTGTTCCTCCTGCTTTGTGCCTCATTTGTGGGCAGCAGGGTCCCACATTGTTCCTCCTGGTCCTCTTTAGGCTTGTCAGCAGCAAGCAATGTGCTTCTCACCTGTTGCACCACTGCTGCCAGGAGGGGGACAAGCTCCTTGCTGAAAACCTTTCTGAGCAGTAGAGGGAAAGGGTCTTATTTGATGATTATGCATTGAGACCTTTTTCTTCTGCTCAGCATTATCCAAATGGGCAAGACGACTTTGAGGGGGGTTGAAATAGATGAGTTATTCATGTTGGCCCTATAGGCACTAAAAATGGTCAAGGTAAAAAATCCCAGCTTTGATACACTTGGATCACAGCTTTCCTTGCTTCACTGAGCAGTGTGCTCAGATGGCATTGCCATCCTGTGTCCAGCTGCTCGAAAGATTTTAATTTCTTTCGTCTACTGTAGCTTCCCTTAACACAAAAGAAACCATGAACTTCACAGCTGTGCAAAGCTACACGCTCAAGAGGCCTGTGAGCCTTACTGCACACGGGAGGCAAATGTTTTTTGATGAAATCATATGGAGTTTAGTTTCACCACTGTTTTCATCTGTCTCTTCCCAGTCAAGTGAAAGGAAATAAAAGGTCATGTTCTTTCTTAAAAAATGAGTTTTTAAGGTTTGGAAAGAAGCAGAGAGGAAAGAGCAGGACTAAGAGGTGGCCTATGTTCTGCCTGGCATGCTCCCATGGATGAGCTGTTCGGGTTTATTTTGGTCCCTACACCGCTCTGCTCCTCTATGTCCCCACGCACAGAATGGGAAGAAAGGCAATAAGCAGATAAGCAAAATGGTATCACGGACAGGAAGGTGTAGGTGGATCATGAGGGAAAAGGATTAAAAGGGTCATCAAATGTCATGCTGCAGGATTCAGCTCAATATTTATATACTGTTAGGAGCTCTGGAGAGCTGTGTCATAAAGCAAGATTTCTTGCAGTTCCCGTTGACACTAGGCAAGTGGATCGTGGGGCTGACCCAGCCAAGCCTTTCCTGTGCTACTAACAGTGCCCACTTTGACAAAATGCCTCTATATAGGTAAATCGGAAGCACTGTACAAGTGTTATTCAGGATGACTGGCTTGAAGGACCAAGAGAAGTCTCCACCCCACCATGGCCTACAATGGGGCAATTACAAGGCAGCAAGTTAAGCATGAACTTTGGTCTCCACAGGCCTGAGCTTTTCCAGCTCACACTCCCTCTCCTTTCAAAGGGCTCCACAGAACCCATGGAGGATGGGTGCTGGGTCTGCCGTCCCCAACCCCTGGTGCGGTGGGAACACTGCTGTGTGCCGAGGGTGCTGCACCTCCTCTCAGCTCTGGGGCTGGGGAATGAAGGAGCCAGTGGAGAGGGGAGAGGAAGCAACTTTTTAAATAAAAAAAAAAAATAAGTGATGAATAGATCGGCTAATCCCGGGAAAGCTTGAGAATATAGAGCAGCGTCTGTGGGGCCTCCCTTTTTTCTTTTCTTTTTTTAATTTTCTTTTCTTTAATTTCGCTGCAGCACGTATAATCAATTATGGCCTGAATCGGGGATAAGGGGAGGGAAAGTACTTCAATTCATAAATCAATTTTATACGGTCATCAGTCAGGTTGTGAATGCAAATACCTCTGTCGGTTTAGGTTATTCAGAATTAATTGACTCCCACCGGGCTGGGCTGCAGATGGAGAGGAGCTTTCTCACAAAGTCTGCCTGGGCTCAGCATGGGGGCAGGCAGGCGGGCCGGCTTCCTCCTCCTCCTCCTCTTCCTCTGCTTTCCTCTCCTGGAGCATTATGCTGCTGGCGCTGGGGAGAGTTTTGTGTGCGTGTGCGTGTCTGTGAGAGGGAGCGGGAGAGATGCTTGAAGAAAGAAAGGGATATGCAAAGATTAAAGTCACAAGCCCCCTCTTCAGCCTTGGCCTGTGCAGACACTTTTATGTGATTAGGAATGCTTTGCTTTCAAGGGTTTGCTTTTAAGCCTTGAGCTTCTCTTGAACTTCTCCAATAAGAAAACAAACAGCAGTGTCAAAGCTTCCCCCTGTGCCTGGAATTCGAGTGAGAATCGTGTCATTAAAAAGCCACTTTGCTACTGGGACTTTGGCATCTGAGCTACTGTTTCAAAGCCCGTCTGGGGCAGGGGAGATCGAAAGTCATTAAACATCTAGTGGTTGTTTTGGTGGCCTATTGAAAAATGAGTTTTGGAGGGTTTCGGGCCACCGGGTGGATGCAAGACACACACCACCACCTGGATGCCCCCTCCCTGCACCTCCTGGCTGTGCTGACCAAGTTATCTTGAAGCCCAGAGAGAGCCTAGAGATGGATTTGCACTGAGGGTGAAGATGAGTGAAATCAGTAGCCCCTCTTTTTAGCCCCCTCTAGTGCAGCCTTACTCTGCTGAGCCATAGGGCAGGAATGGGTGCAAACACCTGGGCACACACTTGCCCATCATTGTCTTGGACTGGCACAGCTAGGACTTCTTAGATATGCTCTCAGCTTCAAGCTCTAGAACATCCTCTCAGCTCTAGAACACTCTAGAAAAGAAGTCCCACAGTTCTGCACAAGTAAATAGCTAATTCCTTCCATTAGCAGACATGAGATCAGTTGCCAAAAGAGTTGGCGTATATAACCCTCTTTTATGTGTGAGTAGACTGAGGCAGAAATGATGTGACTCGATCCAAAACATCACCCTTTAAAACCTGGCCTAGCTGAAAATAAAGTTTAGGTCCTGCGATCTTCACTCCATGACTGTACCTGCAAGACACAGCAGATGACCAGAGAGCTGAACAAACATCTCCACCTATTGTGAAGCAAAAGATGTTGAAGCTGGCCCAATGATCCCATGGAAACAACAGCTCAGTAAGTCTCACAGTTCAGGGGAGGCCTTGGAGGTAACGACCATCTCTGAAGCTTGAATACTCTCAAAGGCTGCAGAGGAAGATGAAAGGAGCTGTTTGTAGCTAAGTGGAGATGTGGAAAACTACCTTGCAGTCCTTCAGCAGAAACACCACAGAGCAGTTCTTGGCAAGGGGAAGCGGGAGGGAGCAGCAGAACAAAAGAGCCTTGCAACTTCCCCTCAGTGCTTTCCTCCTTTTTGAGCAAATCTGCTTTTCTAGGGGCACCCAAAGAGCCAGGTGCCCTGGACAGCCTTCTGCAAGGCTCTGCCAACTTCACAGCACTCCTTATCTACGAGATCCTCTGTTGTTTTTCATGTATGTTATTTTTTCAAAAATCATGGTCTATAGAAGGCACAGATCAGTTCATGAGCTCCAGCAGTGACCTAAAAGCCCCAGGAAATTTATTACCTTGCTGTATGCTGAAGTGCAACCTGTAAGAAAGCACAAGATGGATGTTCACAGAGCTGTTGAATTGCTTGGGCTAAGAATGAGAACTGTGCAGGCACATCCACATCCCTTCTGCTGGCCTCGGTGTGTCTGACTCTTCCTTCCTCTTCAAAAGCTGCCTGGGCAGCCTGTTCTGGTTGGCCCTGCTTGAGCAGGGGTTGAACATCCAGAGGTCCCTTCCCACCTCAGCCACTCCGGCATTTTGGGATTCTCTTTGGTGTGGTCACCATGGTTTGTTCTGAAGCAGCTCCAGCTAGATATCCTACTTGTGGCTGGCATTGCAAGACCTCGCTCAGAGGCACCTGCCCTTCAGGGTACTCAGCCTTGGGCACAACTAGCCCCTGGATGCAGCTCAGGCTGCCCCATGTCGGCCTCTCATGTGCCCCATGTGCCAAAGGAGCACAGAGGTGCTTTGGAGGGTGCAGGGGGCAGGAGGAATGACCGGTGTGTTCGGCCTGTTGTGTGGCTCCTGATACTGCAGCCAGGTGCTCTCTCTTCCCAAGCCCATTGCCGGAAAATTCATGCCTTAGATAATAAATTCCACTGTGGCCTGTTCCACTCCAGCGCTCTGCTCTTTGAGGACTTGTGTCTGAGTCCCATCTTTCTGCTGGCCTGGTAGTAACCAGGTCTGACTCTTGAGAAACACAGACCCCTGGGGCTGGAATATTTGCCAAGCCTCAGAGGAATCCCCAGCTAGAAGCCCTTGAGATGATCTACTTGGGACTCACCAGGTTGGAAAGCAGTTAAAAAAGTCTTGATCAAGTGGATCCGTCATGTGCAAGAGAGAACCATTTTAGTGCCCCACTGCTCTCCCTCGCTGCTTCGTCCTTCAGCACCTGACAGTGCTCCGTGTGTTTCTGCTCGCTCAGTGAGCAGAGAGCAGGCCTCCTCCTCGCCAGAGCTTTCTTAGCATTTTTAATCATGTTTATAAAGTCACATACCTAAGTGACCGAAAGCTACCAGAGCTGCTTCTCTGCCCTGCGAGGTACCTGAAATCTCTCCTTGAGGTCCACGGGGAGAGTCACACTCTGCTGAAACACCGAGCGGAGCTGGGGCGCAGGCAGAGGGAGGAGTGAGCCCCTTGTCTGACTCACACAGCCCCTTTCATTGGGGCCCGGGGAAGGAGGGGGGGAATCTTTACACCCGCGATGGGACTTCTGAAGAATTTACAGTCATCTTTTTTGGAGAAACGAAAGGTTTTACAGCCCTGGTACCAGCGGTTACAACGCCCTATGGAGCACGAGGCTGAGCGTGTGCCAGGGACCCCTTCATCTCGCCAGAGTCTGGCCGGCAGCCAGGGCCCTCGCACGGGGCTGTACCTCTTGGCAAGGGAAGGGGTGAGGCTGTAGAGAGGCCAGAGCTGGGGAGAGGCCGAGTGGAAGGGGCAAGGAGGGGAACAAAGGACTGCATGACAGGAGATGGGGCAGCGGGGAGCAGAGGGAGATAGTGGATGGAGAGGAGCCCAGTATGGGAGAACAGGGTGCTGGGTACATGGACTGGACGCGAGGAAGGAGAGAGAGGAGAAGTGGTGGAGGGAGGAAATGTGAGAAGAAAAAATAACAAAAAAGGGAGCCAGGAAGAGGGAAAGGAGGGAATAGCAAATAAGGACTGAGCTAAGTTACAAAGCAAAACAGGGTCTGCAAGCAGGTATAGCAGGGAGGCCCAGAACGAGCTCACAGCCCAGTACACGGGAAGTCTCAGCACAGAAAAGGAGGCTTGGTAGGGACCCTCCCCAGGCCTCAACACTGGCAGAAGAGCTCTTCTGCATGCCCTGCTTTGCATCGGCCTGCACCCCAGGCAGCTCTCAGGTGGTGGTGCACACTGTTATGCACGCATGCTGTGCACCTGCTGTCACAGACTGCTCTCCCCTGACCCTGCAGCACCCACACACCCCAGTCCGGCTCCTCTATCTCCTCAACTGGTTGCAACACAAGGCTTGCGCTTTGTGAAGAATGTTGAAGTTTGGCCGTTGAGGTTCAAACCATGATGGGGAGAANGTGGAGGTTAAACCCTGATGGGGAAAAAATTAGGCTTTAAAGTTTTTTTTTTTTTTTTTTTTTTTCTTTTTTTTCTCCTCTACTGGGGGAAAAGTGTCCAACAGAAAAAAAAAAAATTATGTGAGGTAATTCCTGAATGCTGCATCTGCTTGGTTTGAAAATGGGAAACTAGCTGTGGGCCCCACACACTGGTATACCTCCTGCTAGTGGAGCCACAGCAGACGTGTTGCTCTTGGGCCAAAAGGGTTGTACAGAACTACTGCCAACACTGTGTGCCTGATCCACTGTGTTTTTAAAGCACGATATGCCAACCTATCCTCAGGGAGGGTCAGCCACACTCATAAAAGTCCCTTGTAGTGAACATCGTGCTCAACATGCTTCTCTCTGGTTACAGTGGACAGAAAATGGCTTGCAGCAGAGATTTTCTAGACTCTTACATGTGTTGCCATAGCCCTGAAAGTGTAGGGAACCAAAGGGTGAGAGGCCTGGTGACTGCATGTTGGGATGAAGAAGCAGCAGTGGTTTAATTTTCTATTAAAATTTCTCCACGCAAGCTGTGCAAACTTTCTCTTGCTAGACAAACATTGGGCAAAGGGCAACACGTTGTTGGTGGGACTCTCACATATGAACAACATGAGCTACAGAGCCCAGCCAACAGCCAATGGAGGCGAGACTGTGTGCCTGGCCTACTTGGAAGGAGGGAAGCCATAATCTATCAGGATTAGAGAACGTGCTGCACAGTTAGAGGTTCATGGGTTAAGAGAGCATGTTCTCTGGAACCAGCAGTGCTGGTTGAATTTGCTGTGTTTTCAATCTTCAGCCTGTTCTTGCGTGGTCATTGCAGGTGGCAGTTAAGCCAAGGCAGCACTCTGGACGCATGTGGTCATTGTTGCTAGGAAAGCAACACAGGGAGCTTACATGTCAGAGCAGGAGTAGAAAGAAGCTGGCTCTTGTGCTGAGATTGTCTTGTTAATCCAAGAAATTCACCCACAGAAAACCACTAATGACTTCAAACCGTAGTCCAGTGGCGCCCTGGCGTCCTCAAACTGTAAACAGAGAGAGAAAAATAGATCTGATAAAGAGCAGCTTTGCTTGTAGGCTTGGAGGAATGTTAAGTGCATAGTCCATGGCAGCAGGAACCAGCATGGCTGAGCCCAGACCTTGGCTCCAGGACTGATAACAGCATCGATTGCTGTCTTTCTCCCCTGCTGGTGAATACTTGTCTGCCCAGCTGGTGGGAAGATGGTTCCTCCTCTGGCCCAACCTGGCCTTCAGCTATGACACCCAATCCAAATGTTTCAAGGCTGCCCTTGGAAAGCAAAGGAGCTTGGCACCTTGGGAGGTGTGGCCCACGGCCTTCATTCCTGATGTTATTTGGTTCCCTAATTTTGGAAAGAGCAGTGGAAACAATTAGGTCTCTTAATTTCTCCGAGGCAAGATCCAAATACAGAAAAGAATACATCTCCCAGGCAGGGAGAAGCGGGGAATTAACTGCCTTCTTTTGGATGAGATCAGAGAAAGCTGATTTATGAAGCAAAGAGAAAGCAAAGTGCTTTTATGGGTAAAACGTTCCCTGCTTATTTCCTTTCTGTCAGACTACGTTCCTCCCACGCTTCTGGCTGCAAACTTGCTCCTTGGAAGCCAGTTTAAGCATTTCAGCATGTGCTGATTTAACTGGGCAAGGATTCTGACAGATCTTTGCAGAAAACTTCACAGAAGTTGCTAGAGGTGACTGCCTAATGCTGACCTGGGGCACATGGAGGAGGACCTGGCTGGTAAATGTAGACCCTTGTGCTCTTGTAGCTCTCCCTGAGCACCAGGCTCCCCAGAGATGCTCCACATAATCTTCTAGGCTGGGGTGCATATCTCCACCTGCTTTTTCTCCTCCCTTGAGGAGTTATGGGGCTGTGATCCATGGAGAGATGCTGAGAGCTGAAGTCTCACCAAGGCCGGAGGCGTTTGGTTACTGCTCAGCCAGGGCAAGCGAAAGCAGAATGAGAGAAATTCAAGAGGGTGGGTGTGGAATGAGAAAGCTTCCGTGAGTGAGTTTCCACACATGGAGCTTTCAGCTCCTGCCAACGTACGTACAAGATGGGTGAACTCAGAGAGGCTTTGTCTGCTAAGGGAGGCCATGTCAAACATGTAACACTGAGTTATGGGGTACCAGCTGTGACACCTGAAGCACCGATGGTCAGGCCATGCTGCCTGCTCTGCTTCATGGTTCATCCTGACAAAGATGTCTTAGATGCTGGTGCTGACAAACCTGCTGCAAAGGAACATAGAATCATGGAGTCAGAGAATCATTAAGGTTGGCAAAGAACGCTAAGATCATCAAGTCCAACCCATCACCACCATGCCCACTGACCACGTCCCTCCGTGCTGCATCCACACGGCCATTGAACAGCTCCAGGGACGGTGACTCCACCAACTTCCCTGGTCAGCTTGTTTCACTTTCAGATAATAAGTTTTTCCTAATATCCAACCTGAATGTCCCCTGGCACAATTAGAGGCCATCACTCTCATCCTATTCGTCTCCTGCATCCCTGCTCCCTACCCAAAATCGCAGCTCTTGCATAAGTAGGCCCAGGCAGCAGCACAGTCCTTGGGCCTTGCTGGAGGGAATCCAAACAGAGCAGTGCTGCTATATGGGCCAGGGCTGAAAGCAGCCCCATGCTCAGCAAACCCTCACAGAATAGCATTAGCAAAGCAGGTGGAGCAATCTCCCTGTGAAGCTAGGCAAAAGAGGAGAATATCATTTTATGATAACAACAATGATGGTGAGAAGACCCCTTGCTCAGACTCCAAGCTGCGGTAGGTTTACAGGCAGGCAAGGCAGGGGGGGAAAGCTAGAGAAGAGAAAGCCCCACAAATTGACCTCTCTCCCCCCTGTCCCCGCCTCTTTCTTTAAATCCCCACCTAGTCAGGAGTGCTCATTAAGGATGGCTCTCGTTTCCCTAGTTAGGCTGCCCCCTTCTTTTCATGGAGCTCCAGACCTCTGCCATTCAGCAATAACAAGAATAACAAGAAACTCGTTATTTTACAACCTGGGCTAAGGAGGAGGGGTGAGGGGGAGAAGATGATAGCTTTGTGATGGGCTGCTCCGAGGAAAGCCAGTTTGAAGCAACCTGGGGCTGTGAGAGTGCAGGGGGAAGTGATTCAAAGTGGAAAGGGACCTTTAAGTAAGGAGAGTTGTGCCAGCCCTGGACATGTGGTGAAGCCAAGGGATCAGGCAGAGATCTCCGCTTTGCCTTCGTGTGGCATCCTGCCCCAGGAGCACACAGCCACGCTGGCATGCTCTGTGTGTATTTCAGTGTTTTTCTGGATGAGGGCGAAAAAAAACAACAACAAGAAGAAAAAAACCACTCGCCACCTTGCAAAACCAGCCCTCCCTTGCCATTTGGAATGAATTAGTCAAGAACAGCTTATCATCTCCATAAATTGTCACAGATCCACGCTATTTTGCAGAGTTAAACATCTCAACATTTTCTCCACATTACCAATTAAACCATCTTTGCTCAATTTATGCCTCATTTAAATAACTTATTACATCAGATATAGCTTTTTTATAGTTTGGTTTTAAGTCTCTTTCTCATACTCTCTTTAAGACTCGTCTAAGTCCTTCAAGATGTTCTTTAAAGCCCTCAGACCAAATTAAAACATCATTCACTGGAGCTTTGGCACTTAGCAGTTTCTCACAGATCTGGCAGTTACCCTTTGAAATACCACGGGAGCAGAACAAACGCCAAATGATGTCTGCCCCTACTTATACACGAACATTTTCAAGCACGAATGTCCAGAGTTATGCCTCAAAAATAGGTGCAGACATGCAAGCCAGTGGCCCTGATTTTTCTGAGGTGACAAACAGCCTGCAACAATGTCCTGAAGGATTTATGGTATCAATCACTTGGATTTTGCCTCTGAGCTTTTCTTACAATGATGGGTCATATTGTTTTCTAAATTCATGTTCATGCCTTAACTCAGTTGCATCTGCTAATGGGTTCAGATTGTCCTGATTGTAAATAGACAAACAAATATGTATCTGCTGGGACCAAGATTGACTGTGCCAAACCCTTGTTAAACCCTCTTCTCTTCCTCCCACAAAGAAAGAGAGAAAAGAAATCATCCAGAAACCCAAACAAAAAACCAACCCACCAAAAAACCCAGTCCTCTCAGATTTAGACTAAGGCAAACTGGTTCAGCTGCAACGTAGCTTTCACACGGAAGATACTTCTGTGCCTTCCACCCTCCCAATTCTGGGTCACCTGAAACATTTAGCAAATTCACCTTGATTTTGTTGAATGATTCTAACTGAAAGAAAAGAAGCCTTGTGTGTCAGAAGGAGAAACTCTCATCCTCTTGCTTGTACCTCGGCCATGTTTCTGCAAGGCTTCTCCACAGATCTACCAGCCTTGGACAACACCATTGTTCTGCCCTTGGCTGTAACCAGTTTTCTCCCACCAAGAAACCTGCTTCAGTAGGGGGGTTGGACTCAGTAATCTCTAGAGGTCCCTTCCAATCCCTGCAATTCTGTGATTCTGTGATTTGGTGAGGACTTTGGCTGAAGAGGTGGCATCTTACACCTCTGTGGACAGCCTGAACTGTTGGAGCCCACTGTGGATTCAACACATCCAGGTTATGTTTTTTCCTGGTGGTAAAATACGGTTTTGCTTTCTCAGGTACCCTTGCGCCTTTTCCAGAGGAGTACTTGGATGTGTTGTCTGTGCTGACCCCCCAGCAAGGGCAGAGAGATGTCTTGGCCACGGTTGGTTGGAAGAGAATACCCTAGGTCACCTAGCTGGTTTTACATCTCCTCTCACTCCTCCATTCCAAGTAGAAACATATGGCAGGAATCTTCACAAGCGCAGTGTATCTGTGCTGCATTTGGAGAGCTTACTTTCAGTGTCAGGCTCCTGTCTGTACCAGCAGTGGACATGGGCAGGTGGGAAGTCCTGGTGTGCCCCAGCACACACAGTGCCGATGGAACTGGCAGACAAGCTCATGTATGGAGGTGGAGGTGAAGGTGGAGGTGGGAGAGATCTTGTCTCCAGGCAACTGGGTTGCTCCTCCAAGATCACACATAGTACAAGGAGATAGAGCTGTGTGTAGTCACTTTTGTCTTGCACCTTGGAGACAACACAGGCTCATGTATTTGCTGAGACGAGCAATGGAGGAAAAAGCCCTGTTTTTTCCCCTTTCTCTGCTCAGCCCCTGTTGCCCCAGGTGCGTGGTCCCCCTTTGTCCCCAAGGAGCACACGTGTCCAGTAGGACTGCAGTTATTGTCAGCACACCTTGGCCAGCGTCCATGCTGGTGGTGGCTTTGGTGAGCCGGGAGTAGCCAGCTTTTCTCTCTGCCTTTCAATGTTTGGAAACAGTGAGGCTGCCAAGGGAGCTTGTCTCCTGCACTGCACTTCCAGCCTCTGGAAAGTGAGAGTGAGCCCTGAAAAGCCTGGCAGAATGGCTGGGTGAGCGTGCCAGGGAGCTGGCCGCGTGGTGCCAGCACCATTGACTCCTCTGTGTGACCAGCGAGAGAAAGATGGGGCCGGGGAAAGGGGGGTGAACGGGAAGCAGGGGAGGAGGGAGAGGCTGGAAAAATTGCACAAGGTTCCTTGGGGAGAGGCTTTTCATTTCCTGCATTTCTGCATTGGATATGAAAGCAGCCAGGGAGGGGGCCAGTGCTGTGGGGCTCAGCCCACACCAGCATGGAGAGTACAGCAGGGAGCTGGAACAGAAGGATCGACGGGGCTTCCCCAGAAATGGTTCCCTTGGCCTCCTGGTGCCTGCTGAGGAGGTGTGGAGGTATCCTTAGGTGAGTCAGCAGTAAGTACTGAGGGGCCCTGGCGCATGGGTGACATTTTGTATTTTTGCATTTTGCCCCAGCCACTTCAATCTCAGCTCTGAATGAAAGAAATAATTAAAAAAAAAACCCGCTAACACTAAAGAAACAGGAGGCCTATCTTTGTACCAAAAGCATTGCAGGTGCCCCATGCCATGCCATGCCTGCAGCAGTAGCAGGAGGATGGGTCCCACGCTCTGCCTGGCTCTGTGCTGTGCTGCTGCAGAAAAGGTGAAGTGCATGTTGTTATTTTAGACAGTGGGCAAGCGTTTGCTGAAGATGCTGCTCTCAGCTTGCCCTCCTGCCTGCTCTCTTTCTCCTCCTCCATTCCTGTGTTTCGCTTCCCTCCCACCCCTCTCTGCTCCACTCCTCCACACAGCGGGATTAATCCATCAGCCCCGCCAGGAAGGAGGAGGGGCGAGGAGCCCGCACTCCACTGAGCACTGGAGAGGCCCCCATTCACGGGCCAACAAAACCGGGGAGGACTCTTGGACTTAATCAGCCAAGGAGGGCTCCAGCCCTGCAGACAATTAACATCAAAGCAGGGCAGGAGAAAGGGGAGACGAGGCAGAGAGAAAGCCTGTGGAAACCCACGTAGGAATCCTGACTTACAGAGAAGGAAGCTGGGATGGGAGGATAGAGGGAGGACTCAGTGCAGGAGGAGCTGAGCTATGGTAAGGCAGCTGACATGCAAAGAGATGGCCTGCGACAGGATCCCAGCCTACCCGCTCTGCCCCAAGCCTCCTGCTGAGACCAAGCTCACGTGGCTGTTTCCAACAGTCCCATCACAGTCTATGCAGTGAGAATTATTCATTCATACTAAGCAAACAGGGAGCAGCCATCAAACTGTGAGCACAGTGAACCTGACCAAGCAGGGCGATGTGCTTGCGAGGGGAAGGGGCTGCTGGAGGGGCTGCGGGGCTGCTTTCTGAACATCCAGCCACATGCCTTCCCCTTAGTGGGCCTCGCTCTGCAGAGAGCTCTCCACACTTTGTGAGCACCACGAGGAAATGTTAGGCTGCTAGTGAGCTGTTTCTATGATGATTTATCACGTTCCAAGTCGCTATGTGGATATTGAATGGGAAATCATACCCATGTCACCTCTTACTGGTGTGTCTCTTCTGCTTGGCCTCAGGCTGCTCAGACATCTCCTTCCCTGAGCTTCACAGAATCATAGAATCATTAAAGTTTGAAAAGACTGCTAAGATCATCTAGTCCAACCATCAACCCATTGCTCCTTCATCAGCTGACACTTCGTGACAGCTTCTCCCGCCACCAGGCAGCAGATGCAGTCAGTGCAGTGCTGCCATGTTGCAGTCTGTAGGACAGCTTCACCTACAATGCAGGTGGCATTGCCTCCCCTGTCGCCTCATTAGTGCTGCTGACACTCCACTGCTGACAGCTGGGTCTGTAGGACTTTCTACTGCACCAATCCTTGCTGCTTGGAAGCTTGCCCCCACTGATTTTGAATATATCTAGGGGTGTATATATCATGGTGGTTAGGATGAACTTCTCAGTGGGGGTAGTGGAGAATACTGACTCATGGGTTTTGAGGAAACCATGTAGAGAAAAAAACTCCATTGTAGACTGCAAGCTGAAATTAGGGACAAAGACAAGGAAAAGCTGGGCGGGAACACTATCAATGTGACTTACCTCTTCTAGTTGAAAAGTGACTTTCATATAAAGAAGAAAGGGAAGAAGCAACTGTCTCTCAATTGCTAGATAGCCAATGAAGCACTGTTTCCATATCAGTATCTATGCCACAATATGTCACCCAACACAAAGTAACAACTGTTATCATAGGGTGGATGCCCTGTCCCTGGAGACATTCTAAGTCAGGCTGGATGGTCCTCTGAGCAACCTGACCTAGCTGTAGGTGTCCCTGTTCATTGCAGGGGAGTTGGACTAGATGACATTTAAAGGTCCCTTCCTCCTCAAACGGTTCTGTGGTTCTATGATCTAGAGCATTTTCTTAACGATTTTATCTTTTTCACTGAGAAAATGATAGCTCCAGCCCTCTGTACATCCCAAGCAGTGAACAGCACAAAGCCTGCTGTTCAGGGTAAGGTGACTGGCAAGCTTTCTGTTCTCTGTCAGTGACGATGTTGGTCTCCAACCTGTGAGCTGGGCATGGACAAGCAGGACAAGGACAGGGCTACATGCATCTCCAAAAGAGCAGAACCCCAAGCATGGCCTGGGGCCAGGGTGATGTCCATCCCACACTGGGCATTGCCCTGGGTGTGTTTGTGGCTCTGTGTGGCTGATTTGCACTGAGGCAGTACAGGCAGTACAGTTGGACAGGCAGGCACAGGGGCAGCTCTCAGTGTATCAGTTACATCTTAATTGTGGCTGTCTGGCTGTGAGAAAGGATGAGAAGGCTAGTGCGAGGCCAGCCTTGGCTTTTGTTTCATGTGCTGAAATTTCAGGCCCCTCTTTCTGCCACCCGCCCTTTTTGCTCAGATAGAGCCACCCACATGCTCACACCATGCGTACTCCCACTGCGTCCCATCATGGCTCTTCTCCAAGAGCTGCTTCTTGCAAGAGAAAGGGGGAGCCAGGGTTGCACCGAGGTAAAACAGTGTAAAACCAGACATTCCTGTACATTCATCCTCCTCCTTCGCACCATCTCTTGAGCATCCCTCCCTCTTCCTCAGCAGGTACCTGTGAAAAGTGACCCTGTCAACAAAACCCCAGCAGGACCGGCTTTTGGTCTCACTCAGGCAGCTGGTTCCCATTAAATGTTCTCAATCATGGAGAATTCTTTCTCTCTCTCTCATTGGAAATACTTTATTATTGCTTTTCCTTTCTCTCAGTTCCTAAGGAGAAGAGGGGGAGTGTAAGTGAGTGCAGTGAACTAAAGAAATGGAATTTAGAGCTTGATCTTATCACTCCTGTGTGGAGCGCCTGTGAGTTATCAAACAGCTGGAACATTTATTCCCTCCCTTAAGTGCCCAAGGAGTTACTCCTCATCTTTTCATCTCCTCCATTGCCTCAGGTAGGATCTGCACGGATGAGAAAGGCCGCTGTTTTCCCCCACCACAAGTGTCTCCATCTGCTTAGGTGCAATTAAGTGAGCCCAATGGCCTGGGTTACCCGTGGCAGGAAGCTAAGGGGACCAAACATGAATGCCCTGGTTTTCACTCCTGAATGAGAATCTCCTCACTCCTGAGTCCCTAGGTGGGATCATCAAAGTTTGCACAGTTCTGTTTCCATTAAAAGATGCTGAAATGAGCAGAGAGCAGTAAAAAAAGGAGGACGTGGTTTTGGCTGGCTAGTAACCACGGTGGGAGTGCTTCTTCTTGCAGAGACATGGAGGTGCATGACTGCATAAAACTGCCATTTTGCTAGGACTGATTCTGGGCTTGAACAGGTGAGGTGATCCTAGTGCTTGGATATGCCACAGCCCCAAATAGCAGAAATGGACATGCATATTTCCTTTAGTCATTTTCCTATATTACCTATAGTCATTTTCCAACCTCTGCTGCCTTTGAGAAGACAATGGAGACATGAAGTCACATGCTCTGCTATGAGAAAATGCCTGCACTTGGTCTTCTCTGGAATTCCAGTCATTTGTCTCTGCTGCTTGTTTCCATCTTTCTGACCGACTGCGGCCTGGTGTGGTGTCTGCAATGCTCTTCTAGGGACAAGAGACACGTTTCTCTTCACAGCTTGTTAGTAGGAACTGTCATATCATCTTCAGCCATCTGAGAAAGTGTCCTCCTCATCCTCTGGCTCACAGCTGGCTTGCGAACAGCTTCCCTGTAGGGCTGGATGGCAAAGGATCCTGCAGCTCTCCTGCCTTAGCATGGACACATGAGAAAGAAATCAATCCTGAGTGCTTCACAGTAGGGATGTAGTGCTGGAAGGGATCTCCTATTTTACCACATCTCGTCCCTTGCTATTGTCAGCAATCACATAATGCAATCTTTCTCACAAATATGAAGCTCCAAACAATCCTAACAAGTTTTAGGATTCACCCGCTACCCCAATTAGTAGGCTACTCCAGAGCTTGACAGCTCTGAGGCTTGAGCCATTCTTCTTATTTCCAGTCTCAATTTATTCCTGGCTAGAGAATGCCCACTTGTTCTGCTGCCAACATTGTTCCAAGGCTTAAATAGCTCTGCTCCCTCCCTGGTGCTCATCCTTCTGATGTGTTTACCAAGAACAATCATATCCATTCTCAGCCTGAGTTTTGCTGGGCGAAATAAATCAGCAGTCTCCTGTCCTGTGATAGGCACTCTCTTCCATGACCATCCAGCTAGCCTTGGTTTACATCTTTTCCATTCTCTTCCCAGCACGTATGGGGAGAACCATAGGCCCTTCTCTGCAGCCTGTGCCCAAGGAAGAGTTCTGAGTAGCACTGAGATTTCTGCTGGTGCCACAGCAGCCAGAAGGTCCAACATGGGGCTCTTCATAAGCGCAGACTGCTTTTCCCAGTGGAGTCAGTTTTCAACCCCCAAGTGCTGTGTGGGATGCAGCCCTAACTCAGAGTGGTTTCTTGATTCTGCTACAGAGTCAGCTGCCCCACTCAGCTCTGAAGCTATTGTTGCTTCTTGTAACACATGCAATTCTTGCTTGCAGAACTGTAGGTATAAAGTTACTCCTGAGGTTTTAACTCATTTGGTAGCACTGTTAAAGCTGGATCTCCGATTTCCCAGTGCAGTGAGGCACTCTGAGCTGTATCACAGGATAGCTTTAGCAGAAGGTTTTGTTTATCTGGTGATATTCTCACAGAACAAGAGATCCATGTGCATTTTTCCCACCATGCTTTCCTGGACGCTCGGAGTTCTGTCAACAGGATATTGAGAGGTTCAAATAAAACTATGTACGTGAGTGTATGCTTTTTCTCTAATTTAATAGGTATCCAACCCTCTCCCTCTTCTACAACACTCAGTTTTTTTCTCTTGTGAAAGGTGTCTTGAGTGCAGATGACAGATTTTAGGCTTGGATATGCTGCAGCAGAAAGAAACAAACAGATGTAGTTTTCAGTTAAGACAAACCTAGGCATCAGGAAAACAAACAAACAAACAACACACCCAAAACAAACAAAGTGTAGGAATACAGCCATGCTCCTCATTATTTTATTGCTCCATAACTCATCCTTTACACCCAGGGTGCCCTACCATGCCCTTTGGATCTGGGGAAGGCAAGCAGCTGTGGAAGTGCACTGCAATTCTATTTTAGGAACTGAAGTTAGGAGTAGTGACTAGCTGGAAGGAAGATTTGCACGGCCTTGGGGCAGAGTCCTTGCAGTCCTTGGGGCAGAACCTGCCTCTGGGTGCCTGTCACCAGCTCCTACTTGTGTCCTCCTGCTGTTACGTGTTATAAAGATAGCTAGATTTTGCCCTGTGTATCTTATTCTGGCCCACAGTGGACTTTTCTGAGCAGGTGTCCCAAGGTCTTTGAATTTATGCAGGTGTTTCTTCGTGACCATGTTGGTTCAGTAATAACAGCATGTGATGCTGGGAGAGAGGTGGTGAAAGGCAAACCTTGTTCTGCATGCTTTCTGCAACCCAAGAGGACTGTCCGTAATGATGGCTGTCCGTCACATTCATTCACTGTTTTGTACAGTGGTAGCACCACTGCTTGGGTGTGTTGTCAGAATCCTATATTATGACTTTGAGGGGTGCAAGATCTCAGCAAATACCCTGCTGTATGAAAGCAGTGCAGCACAGAGATCTGAGTTTTTGAAGGACTGACTCCACGCTTGAGAAAACAGGTCTTTCTAAGCAGTCATTGGTGGCACAGACTGAATTGGGTTCTTCTCAGTGCTGCAGTAATCAGGTTTTGCACAATGGCATGTTTTCTGTCTGTGCAGGGAGGCTGAGGTATAACAGGAAAGAACAGCTCAAAAACCTGAATGGCTTCTTTTCCCCCCCTGAAGTCTTTTGTTCCTGAAACCAAAGCACTGTAAATCAAGGGGTTCTGCCTTCCATGCAATTGAAGTGCTCTTTGAAAAATAAAACAACCCCCAAAACTACCAAATCCCCAGATCCCTGAAAGGAAGAGGAGGAGGAGAAGATGAGACCTCAGAGAGGATTCATAAATCACACGGCAATGGACCCGGTGCAGATGTTTCTTCATTCAACCCACCAGGCAAAGTGCAGCACCATAGTGGGACTGAATGGCCACATGTGAAAGCAGACAGAAGACAGCTGACTTGGAGGAGACGTGCTTTCTCCAGCACATGTAACACATGCTCAGTCCCTACCCTGGCCTCTTTTGGTCCCTTCTGCCAAAAAATAAACAAACCAGATCAAACCTGTCATGGTCTGGAAGTCTTCAGCTATCCCTTTTATTTTAACATGGTGTGCATAGTCTGGTTTCCCAGTGCTTACTACCTTGTCACGGCATTGAAATACTGCTAGATCTTCAGTTCTTGGGCTGCAGCATCACACCTGGCTGTCCAGGGAGCACCCTGGCTTAGGGCAGCAAGACCCAACAAGGAGTGAGAGGAAAAAGATGGCTCCACAGCCAGACATTTTGTGGGCACTCCTTATTGAGTTGCCCAGGAAGCCCCAGCCCTGCAGCACATACTTTTTTCCTGGAGAGTACTGAAACTGGCACAGGTGCCCCAAAAAAGGTGGCCAAGGGCTGAGGTACCTGGGACCAATCGACACAGCCTGTCAGGAGAGGCTGGTGGCTATGGGGCTGGGACCAAGCAAACCCAGCCCCAGGTGACCCTGCAGCCACTGGCTGCACAAGCAAGAGCATAGTCATTTCCCAAATGCCCAATCCCAAAGCACCCTCATTCACATCAATGAGCCTCAGAGCTCCATCTCTCCTCCTCCAGGTGACCAGGTCACTAGCAATAGAAGAAAAGCTCACACAAGCTGACGTGAATCCAGGAAATGGGAATTAAGTGGCAGATGAAGTTTAAAACCAAGTTTTTCTGAGTAGCCTTGGAAAATAGCATGTCCTACTGTACCAGAGAAGCCTGAAATTCCACTGCTAGAAAAAGTCTGAGAAAGCATGTTAGCATTTCCCTCAGTGTACTCTGGTGGGTGTCACATCAGAAAGGAACTAAATCTAGGACTACTTTGTGCTGCGTGGTGATCATGCTTTTGTTTTTGGTGTACCCCAGTACCGATGTCACAGTGTCCCAGGATCACGGCAAGTGCAGAGATGGGCATCCCACCTCGTCTTTGTCTCCTACAGGCAGAGAAGCAGACATGCATCATATGATACTGGCATGCCATTGGGGATAAGACATTTTTTTGTTATTTTGATTTGTCCTCGTTTCAAGAAGCGGGAATCGTTCTTGTTGGGTTCTGTCCTTTGTGTAAGGGAAGGAAAAGACATGTAGAGAATTCCAGCAGGCTTTGGGGCAGCCAGCACCTGGGTGGTGCATTGTTTTTAAAATGGTCTCCAGAAATAACCAGGACCGCAAAAGGGGAAAAATTAATAATGATAATTAACTGGTTTCCATCTCCAAATGCTTTGGAGACATGAGCTAATCAGCCTGTAGACACATACAAACACACACAATGTCTGTAATTTATTTGCTCTTCTACTGCCTTACCTCTTCCCCCAGCAGATTGCCCACTGAGATCCCTATCAGACAGAACAGGTCTCTTTCTGCCCCTTCTGCTGAGGCCTGACAGCCTTGCCTCTGCTCATCTGTCTCTCTGTCACTCTGTCAGTCTGTCTGACTGCTTCCCTCCCCTGCTGGCCAAGATCAGATTTCACCAAATGAATCACAGTCTCGTGGAAACTCCCTCTGATCTTTGCCAAGAATCGCAAAGTTGATGAAAATGGGACTCACAGCCAAATGGAATTTAGCACGGTTCCTTACTGGTTCCAACCAACTGGGTTCTCATTGCAGTTGGTTACTTCTGGTTGTCCTGTTTCCACGTTCGGCCTGGCAGATCTCCTCCACACAGAGAGTCTTTCCCAGGATTATCAAGTTCATTACCAGATGCTGCACGGCATCCCCAGGGCCCTCCTGGGAGCTGTGCACTGACTGTTTCTTTTCTCGTAGGTTTTACTTTTTTGCAACAAAGAGAACTCATTAAGATCAGGTGCCCATCCAGATCACCAGTGTGAGTTTGAGCATATTCTCTGTTCTCAGCAGGCCAGTTTTTGTCTGGTACAGTCTGTCCTTGAACCTTAATTCCTTCTCCAATGACCTCGTGGCTCTCTTCTGGTTTCAATGCTTGATCCAGCAGAGAAGATAGCCACTAGTTGAGAATCACAAGTCCTTTCCCATGGGAGACAGCCCAGAATCTGTGTGAGACCCTACGCAATGTTACTTTGCTTCTGAACTTCGTTTTCTCCACCTGTAAAGTGAATGTTATAAATGCCCGTTTGTAAAATGCTTTAGGGAGGACACTGGGCTTAAGTGTTGGAGAGAAAACATTGTGTGGTCTCCTGGGCAGAACACAGAAAAGATGCTGCTTCGTGCCATCTTCAAGCTAATCTCCAAAGATGAAGTAACACATTTTCCCCAGCCCCAGGCTGTGATGCAGAAGCGGAGGTCCTGGGGGCTGCAGCCTTCAGATTCTCTGTCCAGACAAAGCTGAGGTGGCAGACATTTTGAAGAATTACCTAGAGATAAATGTCCCAGTGTCATCAGCCTTAGGACTTCCTCTACAGGATCACCAGGAACGTGCTATGGCGTACAACCAGAGAAACAGGACAACCAGAAGCAACCAAATGCAATGAGAACCCAGCCAGTTGGAACCTTCAGGAGAGGCTCTATCCTACTCCTGGCTGCTTGTGCACTTTGCTCAAGTCTCTTTGAGTCCGCGCGTCCAGAAACCAGGCTGCACCTCAGGTAGCTCCTGAGAAGCTGCTGAAGAGGAAACCCTGAAGGTATATTGTCAATAAGAAGGTCTTCATGCTCAGGGCTCCCAGGTGGTCCAGCATCCCCAGCCTAGTGTGCAGCAGCTCTGCCTCCACTAACAGGTGTCTTCCCCAGAGTGGGCAGCAACTAGGGCAGGCGCTGTGTTTCCTCAAGGAGAAGGCAGCTGGGCTCTGCCGCAACCCTCTCGCCTGAGGAGAACCGCAGGCCCTTATCAGGATTCAGCCCCTCGCTGCGAAGAGGAGAGATTGTTTTCCTTTCTGGGTCTCCCAGCTCCCCCTCTAATGCTCTGCTCTCTTTCTCTCTCATCTATTTCCTTTGACGCGGGTCCCAGGCCCACTGCCAAGTCTCAGATCCATTAGCGAGGTGCCTCGCTGACTGAAGCACAGATCAGGACGGATCCGGGCGCAATTAGCAGCTTCTAGCACCTCATCTGGAAGGCATTAGCTTGGCTTTTGGGGGAGGGGGTTATGAGCTGGGAGGAAAAGAGAGAAATAAGAAGGAATGGATATAGATGCCAAACAGAATAAACTATTTCTACCCCTCTTAGGAACCACCATCTAGCAACTGACAGCAGCACACAACCAGATGTACAGTTGCCTGTAAGCAGGGAGCTCAGCTGCTGTACCAGGCTGGCGTGCCTCACAGACCTTCCCTGCCAGGAGGATGAGGCTATCAGGTACAAGAAGAGGCCAAGACAGCAGAGAGGTGAGCAGCCTGCCACGGTCTATGAGTGATGTCCGTCTTGGCTTTCCCTCACACCTGTAAGTGCACTTTGCCCTAACTTGTCCTCATCTTCTTGTGGTGCTCTGCTCCACCTGGCTCTCAGTGTACTAAAATCCCACAGCATGATGCTGTGGTGTCTCTCTTTTACTCGAGGAGCCAAGACACACCAGCACATATTGCTTATGATGGCCCATAGGTGTTTTGTGGACCCAGAAGCCACAGATAACAGCTCTCATCTGTACAAAATGTCTTGGCCTCAGTATTCTTCCCCTAGCCTTGTACAAACCTTTGAGGAAAGCCCTGGTATTGCTCTCAGCAGAGGCAAAGGCCAGTCCTGCTCCTCTCTAGCTTTCTTCAGGTAGACGGATGCACAGGAGGCTGTGGCTTTCAGGCTGCCTCAGCCCTAAGCTGAAGGGATAGGGCAAGAGTACTTACAGTGGAGCTGTCACAGTCTCAGAAAGGGCACTCTGTTTTCTGAAATGGCGCATGTCGAGCTGGGGGAAAACCAAACACTGTTCACTCTCTCATGCTACGGAGCTGCTAGCCTGCAAGGCAAGGCGCCTGGATTCTATTTACTCACCTGGGTGCGATCCCACCGCCCGGGCGCCAGATAGCCCGTGCCATAGCTCATAGGCTTTTTCCCTTCCAGGGCCACCTGCTGATGGCCAGGGGCTGGGTAGCCAAGGCGTCCTCTGAGACAGTGATCTCATGTTATTCCTGCACAGGCAGCAGCTGGAGGTAGCTGAAAACATACCTCCGAGCAATTTTTCCTTGGCTGGCTGCTGTCAAACGGAGCCCTGCTGGTTGGTGAGCTCATGGAAAGTGATCTGCACCTGGGCTCAGGGGCTGTCAGCTGAAACGGTGGTGACAGAGGTGTGGGGCCACGTGGGGGAAACACAAGGGGCTGCTATTTGTTGGTTTGAGGGGTTCGAGACGTGTTTGTGCAGCCAGTGTGCTTTGTTGTTTCCCTGCCAGCAAGGACACATATGGCAAGTCGTTGAGATGGCAGCAGGGGATGCACAGAGCAGGATCATGCCTTACCGCGTGCAGAGCAGGCTCACCCTCTGCCTGCACGCATCCCCTGTGCTCCCCGACTGGGATGGAGGAAGAAGGCCTGGTTTCGGTTAAGCCTTCGGTCACACGAAGATGCCTTTCCTATTACTCTTTTGTTTTCCCTTCCCAGTAACATTCCCATTTAACTCTTCCAATGCTCCCTTGGGGTACCGCTCCCCATGCCTAGGGACTGGCCCTGGGTAGGGACAATTCAGTAGCAAGGGGTGGCTGTGGGAGTCTGGGGCTGGAGGCCCCCATCCCACAGTGTGCTTGGGGAACATGGGCATATAGGGAGGACAGCAGTGCTGAGAATGGCTGGGGGGTCGGGAGGACAATGTGCCAATGGCACAGTGCTGAGCATAGTGGAAATACCTAAAGAGTCAGTCATGGCGTTATCGTGGCTGAATTTGGCTCCAAACTTCAGATCTGTGGAAGGGTAGTCGGGGGAGTGGGGAGGTGGAAAAGAAAACATGCGAAGGCCTTTTCAAAACCAAAGACCACAAGAAAAAACTTCCTATAAACAAATCAAATGGAAATATTTTTTTAGTTCTATAAACATTTCCCCTTGAAGCGTTCAACCCAAATATTGCATCACTGTGCTAAGACATAAACAAAGCTTACAGTGAAAGAGATGCACACCAACAATAGACTGTTTGCCTTGTCCGGGCTGTGAGAAGTGCAAAAAATAAACAAACAGGGCAAAGAGTGACAAGCAGAAGAGAGAGATGTCTGAGGAGTGCTTCTTTGAGTCTGTGCGAGGAGGGAAAAGCCCCCTCCTCAGTTCATACTGAGTTTTAATGAGGAAATTCAGCTGCTTCGTGGTCCTTGGGAAATCCCAGCCCAGCATGTCACAGGATACCAGCCAGATCTGTCTATCAGAACGCAAGGTAGCTCTGAGTTTTCCCAATATATTAACCCTTCATAAGGGTGTTTAAAAAAAGACTTTGACACCAACATCTCTTGGGTAGAAAAATATTTATTTTTGCAGTGACTGAAATGGGAGTAGCAAGAACAAAACTGGCCAGGCTGTGTTTGATACCAGCATCATAATACCTGAGGCAGTGGCATAAGGTGATGCTGGCTACCTCAGTCCTGTCTTTTGCTCTGTTTTCCCAGGGTATAGGTACCTATAAATCTGGCTCTGGCACATTTCTCATGTTTTGGAGACATGCTATGACCCTGCACATGGAGTTACTCAGTGCTGGAACACCAAGAGAAACAGGCAGGGGGCTGCACAAGCTGCACTGGTGGGAGGGGGATCTACTGTTATTGCAGATCATGCAAGAGACTTGGGTAGCTGAATGCCCTCCATAAGTACTCCTACCACTCAGAAATCCTGACCAAGCAGCCTGCAAGGCTGTGTGGTGCAGAAAACCTGCAAAGATCATTCCATCTGCCCAGCCTCACTGCATAAGCTTCTTGATGCATGCTTTGGGCTCACCAGAATGACTTCAGGTGCTGCTATAAGAGCTGATTTATGAGGGGAGGCCAGAAGAGGAAAGGGCCTCACACAATTCTCATGTTACATTGCCTCCATATTGACAGGAATTCGGGGCACTTACACCTGAGAAGTGGAGGCAGAATGAGGCCCAGAGTGAGACTGACCAACAGACAGGATTAAAGATCTGGAAACAGTAAGCAGGGCTGGTCTGAAGTAATAGGACCAGAAGTTGTGAGGCGGGCTGTGTACAGCTGTAAGCCACCAGTTGCATGGAAAAGACTACAGCCATTCTGCCTTCCACAAGGAGCCATGGGCATGGCAGGATGGAATTTGCGTGACTCTCAGGGGTGCTGGGAGCTTGCAAGACCTCAGGAGGTGGTCTGTGAGCGGAGTACAGCATCCTCCTCCAAGTCCGTTCCCCCACTCTCACGCCTCACGCAATATCTAACACATGCAGCCAAATGAAACGGCGGTGAATGAAAGCAGCTGGGAGGAATGAAAAAAAGCAGAATTTCAAAGCTTTGCCTGATCTTTATTTGGCTGCACATGCTGGCTGCTACATGGTATCGCTCCACAAACGAGTCTGAGGATTTTTGACAGTTTTTTTTCTGCCCCAAAAGGTTAGTTTGTTCTCTGGATTAAAAAAGGGATCAGGAGCACTGAGTTGTGTAACCTTTTAAAGCCTTTCCAACCCTTGTCCTCAAAAACTGTATGCTCTTGAGCACTGTGGCCTTGGTATCTGCTGTGATTCCTTTTCAAAAAGAGGTTTCTAAAGTTACTAAGAAATGCTTAGCTTTCTTGCTCCACGAAATGCAGTGAAAGTGCACGTGAGCAGAGCCTAACGAGAGGACAAACCCGGGCATATGTGCACGGAGGCACCAAGCTGTAAGAGCGGCTCTTTGCAGGCTCGCAGACTGCAGGAGGGTGACGGTGTTCAGTTTCACACAAGTAGCAGCAGCATTTGGGAGGGGAGACTATGTCAAAGGGACGCTGAAAACAGGCAATGTGTAGCCAAAGTAACCCACAGGAGAGGCACTTAAGGAGAAGTTCGGAAGTCAGAGTCTGCGAGTCTAAATGCTGGGGATATTGCCGAGAATGATATGAAAGGAATAAGAATTAATGAACAAAGGTCAGATTATGAAGGGTGGCACCTCTGGTATTTATGAGGGCTGGCTGAATCCTTAGTGAGACGCACCACCGTCTGCAGGCTGGGCTGTGGGCTCGCAGAATTTTTCCAGGGATTTCTTCCAGGCTGTTTCTCTGCAATCCCTGACTGAGCCCATCAGAGCTGCCTTTTATCAGCACCGCATGCCACAGTGAGCCTGCGCTGCGGCAGGTTAATCTGTCAGCTTTCAGGCCCGGAATATGGGTGAGGGCATGGGGACAGGCAGGCTGGGCACCCACAGCCTTCCTACCTAATGGAGATAAGACTTTTTGGAGGGCTCTTCCTGAGGCAAAGGCAAAGCAAGCCACGGCAATGAAAAGAATGAAAGCAAGGCAACAGGTGTGCGGGGAAGCGGTGGAAGAGGAGATTATGGGTAAATAACAGGTGAATACCTGGGCTGCCACAAAGAAAGAATGCAGTGTAAAGAGAGATCTGCGTGCCTTAAAATGTAAGCTCCCGTGCTGATAGACATGACAGGTAGCTATTCAAAATCACTGCAATTACTCAGGGTCCATACCACAACTAAAGTGATCTTTTCAGCCTTCTGCATTAACCTGGAACAGCTTTAGGACGCCTCCCTATGTTGACTGTTAATGTTTGTAAACCCCAAATGACTTACTTCAGATTAAGGGAATCAGTAAAGAGCATGAAATCCTAAACATAGTGCAGTCTGCAGCGATGGGTATTAGGCTCCCATTGACTATAAATGGGTTTGAACTGGGTCATTTCATAGACCTGTGAGCCCAATAACTGTCCAAATATTTCACGTCAATGAACCAACTACCAACAAAACAGTACTTCCTAAGGAAGTCCCCCATATGCATATAGCGTGACAGCCAGAGTGCAGGCACAACTGTAACCATATCTAACAGTTTATAACAATATATCCATCACTGTGTAAAGGGAGAATGACAGTTATGCAGGGGCATCTTTCTTATATATTGGTTTTGTTGTGTCTGAAACAGGAATTGTACCTGTAAAACCACCCTGTTGCCAACCCCTCTCCCAAACAAGGCAAAGGAGATTGTAGCAAGGTGGGAGTTGGCCTCTTTTCCCAGGTAGGACGAGAGGTAATGGCCTCAAGTTATGCCAGGGAGGTCAGGTTGAATATTAGCAAAAAATTTATTCTCAGAAAGAGATGTGAGGCAGTGGCACAGGCTGCCCCCAGAAGTGGTGGATTCGCTGTCCTTGGAGGTGTTCAAGAACCGTGTAGATGTAGCGCTGAGGGGCATGGTTAGTGGGCATGGTGGTGATGGGTAGACAGTTGGACTAGATGATCTTAGTTGTCTTTTCCAACCTTAATGACTCTATGATTGAAAGCTATCTGCAGTTTACCCTCAAGGTTACACCAGAAATTGTTGTTTATTTTAAAATAATGTCTCAGCGAACATGGGACATCTACATCCGACATTAGTGAGCTACTCACATCCAAGTCTATGTCCCTGACTTGGGCCCTAGTGGTGAAACTAAGCTGTCCTCAGGCTGGTTCAGTTCAATCCAGCAAAGATTTCCTAATATAGCCAGGCCCTATCTCCTGTCGCCTTGTCCCACCCCCTTCTTTAATTTGTCTCTCTTGAGTTTTGATGACTGAATCGCTTCCTTCTTTGTTTCTCTGATTACCTTCTTAATCTTCTGCTCCTGAAAGATGCTTGGATCCTCAATCCCTGTACAAATACACTTTTCTTTCTAAGCTTTTCACCAACCAAACAAGGTTTTATTTGTTTATTTAATTTGACATGCCGGGAGAGAAATGATCCCACTTCCTATGGATTATCGAAGTAACAAATAGCTTTACAAGAGGGTAAACAAAGTAAAACTCATGCTGAAACTCCTTTGAACCAGGGACTTCCATTCACTTCCCCATTTTGAATGGAATCTGCTGCCCTTGGACCAGCTGGCTCCTGGAGTGCAGACTCACGGCCTCCTTGTCCTCCTGTCCTCCTCCCAGAGTCGCTATGAGTTTCCAGCGAGGCAGGCTCATGGCTGTGAGTTCACTCTGAGAAGGAGAGCTCTCTCCCTCTTGCCTTTCACTCTGTAGCACAGTGCTTCCCATCAGTATGCCATTTTTGCAAAGGTTAAGAGCTAGAAAAACATGAATGCAAGTTCAGGAGTCCTGATGAAGGCAGGAGTGGTGCGTTAATTTTTGCTGGGTGTTTTTTCTGACTCAGAGGCTGGCGTGGAAGCATCACTCTGTGCACACACCACCTGCAACATGTGCTCCTGTAAAGAAATAGGCTTGAGTTTGGGCTAAAATGTAGAAGAGCTCAGAGCCAGCAGTGCCAATGGGTCCCCCTCATATCGACAGCCCCCAGCGGCATGCAGGTCACAGGTTTTCGGGGAGCTCAGTCCTGGGGGCTTGTAGGCTGTCCTTCTCTCCCCCACCCCCAGCATCCTGTTGTTTTTCGTTCCATCCGTAATTGGGAGGCATGTGTGGATGAATTAAACATAGCAGGGCAGATGAGAAAACTCTCCTTCTTAGCTGGCTGAATGAGCAAACTTAACTGAGCCTGTTACCCACTGAGTATCGTACCGACATGCCAGGGTCTGGTTTCCTTTGAGCTCGCCCTTTCATGCGGAGTCCCTCAGTGCCCCCTGCCTTGCTCCGCACAATGTCAAACAGCTGGAGCTCCTCCGGCCCGAGGAGGAGGCTTTGCATACGATGGCAGCAGCAGTGGGAATTTTGCCTGGGATTGCAGAGGGCTGGGGCTGAGGATCAGGATGCTCTGGCAACTCCCAAGGGGGATGAGTCCCCCTCAAGCCACGCCTGTGGAGAAAGCTCTCAGGGAATGGGGCTAAAGAAAGAGATTTGGGCTTTCTCACTGCTTTGAACTTTAACGAGGTCAGTGGCACCATGAGGACAGTTTTGCTGGGTGGTTTGAAATAAATGGGTGCCAGCCTAGAGCTAGTGTCCTCAGCACAGTGAGATAGTGATGTCCACAAGCAGGACTGGTACTGTCTCATCCGGGGGTTCACGGGGGACAAAACTGCACAAACCATCATTCTGCTTCATCCTCTAGGTATTTTTTCAAGGGAAGAACAGTAAATGAAGGATGCTGCTGCACCCCACACTTCCTCCTCCCCAGGGACATACAGGGAATGTAATCCTACAGGGCTGCAATCCTGGCCTTTTCTCCTACCATTAAACAAGCCCTGGGGCAATTCTTTGCACAGGGTAGCTTTAATTCTTCTTCCTCCTCAATTTCTTCCCACCTCTGTAAGCCTAAAGCTCGTCAGGGCTAATTCAATTCCTGTTTTAATTTAGAACAGTTTACGACTGCTCTAAATTAGGAAACCACCGTTTTTCAGACAAGACAGGTGCTAGAGGTCTCAGCACTTGTAAAATTAGGCCACTTAGTGAGGTGTCTACATATGGATTTAGCACCTAAGGACTGTGCTGCTGAGAAAGGAAAAGAAAATCTTGGAATCTAGGAAACCGTTTCTCAGAAGATAATTAGGCAACAAAGTTAACGTGGAGGAAGGAAGTTTGTGTTCAACTTGATAAGTGTGCCCATTTGGGTGCAAGCTGAAGAACTGTTGATAGGTATTCCCTTGGCACTCCAGAAACCCTGCAGAAAAAATCAGTTTTGACATTTTCAGTACCCCTGTCGTAAAAGAAAGAAACGAGAAACCCAAAACCAAGCGTAAAAAAACAATAAAAAATTCTTCAGAACATCCTTTCTCGTGAGAAATGAGTGAGCTAAGAGTATAGATTCCTCCTACAAGTTCAGATGAAAGGGAATAACTCTGAAACCTAGTGATAAAGTGAGGATAATCTTTAACTCTTTTACTTTCTTTGACTGAAGGACTTCAGATTTAGAAACTACAAATCATATTTATCGTCTGTTCTCTGCACAGGGCAAAGGTGTTAGAAACCTTACCATTGTGCATTAACAGTTCTAGTCTGACTTTGCAGTAGCAGCGGGTTTGTTTTAAACTCACCTTTATTGAAAGGCTTTGAAAGACTGAGGATTTATCTGCACCTTTGGGTAGATTTACTAGTCTGTATGTTGTTGGGTTTGGGAATGTGTACGTCCTTTGGGATGAGGGGAGGCAGCGAGCAGGAGTTGGTTTGGTGTAATCTCAGGGATTGGTGTTATTGCTTCTTTTGAAAATGTGTACCTCAGATGATTTCCTGAGACCAAGCAACTGCCAGGAGGGACAGTTGGGAGAACAGTTCTTCTCCTTTTTGTCCTGCCTTTCTTCATTCACATCACCTTCAGAGAAGCTGTACTTACAGGTCAGCTAGGGGAGTTGGTCACTTTCCTTGAAACCAGCTGGCTAAAAATGACACATAGTTAGATTATTTGACCTCATTGGAAGGCACTCTGTTAATTTAGTAAAATATTAATCCCAGCATTGAGGGGGAACACTGCAGTAGTTTTTAAAATGAGCAGTTGGGCTCACTGTATTTCACCTGGATGGCTGCAAAGTTTTGCCTTCTACACAGTCATCACTTTTCCTCTTTCTCTGCCTGTATTTTTGTCTCAGATGTCTTTGACGTCCTGATCCAAATGGTCTGTCCTGTGTCCCACAGAAGCACAAATGGGATATCCAGGACTGAATGAGCCTGTGGGTGATAGCAGACAAGCAAAGCACGTCCTTTCACAGCCATTGCTCATGTCTGTGAGGCAGCCATGCAGGTGTCTGAACTGCATTTGGACTATAAGGAAACTGAGGCGCATGGTGACGACAGGGACCTGCCCAACCCTGCCCTTACATCCCTTTGGCAGGTGTCTTCTGGGATGTGGCAGACCACAGGAAAGCTGTCGGTCCCCGGGAAGCCCAACAGGTGCTTGGCGCTGCTCCCCCGAACCTTTCCAAGCTCGGTCCCCACAAAGCAACAAGGTCACTCAGAAGGCCTACCACGGCGCACCCCACTCGTGTTTATCTCCATCTTGCTCTCAGAGCCCAAACATTGCCCTCAGCGACCCCGGCATCACCGCGTCCCCGCCTCATCCCACAGAGGCGGCCGCGGCCTCCATGCCACTCAGGCCAAACTTTTCGGCCCGACTTTCCCGCTTCCGCCTGCCGGGAGGAGCGCGGCGGCCGAGGGGGAGCGGGAGCGGGCGGCCGGCGTTTGGGGTGGGCAGCGGGCAGATGATGCCGGTTCGTGGAGGGGTGGTGGTGGTAACGTCGGCTGCAGCCCGGCTTTTTTAGGTGAGGGGGTTTATTTTGTATTTTTCTCTCCCCTCTGGCTCCTCCTCTTCTTCCCTCCTCCTCAGGGGGAGGGGAGGAGGCTTCGGGAGCAGGAGTAGCTGGAGCGGGGAATTGTTTGGGAGTTCAGTCATCCAAAAGCTGTCACCCGTATGGAGGGTCTGGCTCCCCGTGCCCCAGNGGGCTTCCCCCCTCTCCTCACGCCTCGGCCGTGGCGGTGAAGCTTTGTGCTGGAGTTGGGGAAGTTGCTGTCGGGATGCTGGGAAGGGCTCAGCGGACGCGCCAAGGAGCTGACAACAGAGGAGCGACGTCCCGCCAGCCCCTGCCATGCGGGGCCGGGGGTTGCGCTGGCGCAGGTGGGTTTGGGGGGGAGAGGGTCCGTCCCCTCCCGGACCTTCCTCCTCGGCCAGGCGGCTTTCGTGGTGGGCCCAGAGCGTGTGTGCGCGCAGCGGTGAGCCGGCACTTCGCCTACATGTCTCCCCATCCCCACGGCCAACTGGTCACCGAGCGTGAGGTGGAGAGGGAAAAGCTGTGCAGAAAGCCGTGTTGCTTCAGCTCCTTGTCAAAAGCAGACGGGAGTTTGCAGGCAAGACTCAGCAGTCATTTCGGTTCGTGCGGTGCGAAGGGGCTGTGCTGCTGATGCACAGAGAAGCGTGGGTGGGTGATCTGTGAGCACGGTTTCTGTCCTTTTCTTGTGTGCTTGTGGATTTTTAACTCTGGTGCAAGGATGAGTTGTGATTTGGGTTAGGGGCGGCAGTTTTCTGCTCTGCGGTGGGATGCTGAAGGACTCGTGCCTATGTGCCTCGCCACTTGGGCTGTTAACTTTGGCAGGTCCTCTTGGTGGTGGCTGCAAATGGAAAGTGTGCTGGTGTGCTGTGGGGGCAGAGTGGGATGCAGGGTCGGTACCAAATGAAACCTCCATAAATGCCCTGCAGGTACCGATCCTTACTTTGAAAAATAATAATAGGCTTTTCCCAATAGCCCCGGTGGGCAAGAGACATTTAACAGAAATCAGTTATCTTTGATCTCAACTCGTTCCTTATCTTTGACCTCAACTAGTTCAGGTACCCCAAGTACGATTTCTCTGGCATTGTGGGAAAGACAGTTCAGGTCTATTAAAGGTTTTTGTTTTTTTTTGTTCTTGTTTGTTTTAAAGAAACTCTCTTGACCTCTCTGCAGCATTATGCAAGTGGGATAACAGGCTTCCACACACACTGTGTGCCTGCCCGTAATTCCAGGCATGTCCTAAGCTGTTTGATTTTCTTGGTGTCCACTTCTAACTTCTACATCACTACTACGGTATCTTTTTGATAACTGCATTTGCAGCCTGCCTTTTAATTTCTTTTCCCACGGGCTAAAAAATAACCATGGAAAATACTAGGAAAATGTGGGTGCTTTTGCAAGTACGAATTTAACCTATTTTCTTCTCTTTTGAAGCTACCTGCCTCAAATGTGCCTATGTTATAAGGAGGGCACAGGACCTTTTTTTAATGGGTTGGATATTGAGCTTTATGGCTCCGGGAAGGATTTCAAGCAGAAACATTTCACGGGTTTGTAAGGAAGATTTGTTCTGTTTATTTAAGTGACCTAAAGAAACGAAGGTGAAATAACTTCCTTTGCTAATAGGAGTCATCTTGGGACCTTCTAAAGTAAATAGGACAATTAGGGAGAGCTGTGGGCTCCCTGCTGAATGCGTGATACTCTCTGACAAGAAATAAACAGATTTTGTTCTATATACTTTTCTAAAACACCCGTTCCCCCTGATACAATTGGAGGACTTTATCTGTTATGCGCAACACAGACAGGATCTCATAAAGTGTTTGCTGTGAGAGCTGGAGTCAGCAGTCCTCCCTGCTGGTATAGTTCCCATTAGGGAAAAATGAGGCAGGTTCATCTGAAGGGTGTTCAAAGGTCCTTGCAGATTTGGAAAGCAAGTCCTGTTTTCTCCTTTTCTAATACATGTGCATGCCCATAGGACTATTCTTTGAGAGGAATCCCAGCATAAGTACCTGAATCCACACATGTCTCCTGTGTGACACAAAGAAGAAATTTTACAGGTGAATGTATGTGCTACAAACTGTCATGTATCTCTCATGGGTACTCCGTATCCCTGTGGACTGAAAAATACAGCTTTTCTGTGTTGTGTGCTGACATGATAGCCCAGTGAGCACGTTGCAAGAGGCTCTTCACCTCTGTGCAGTGAGGCTGGGTGCCCTGTGTCTTGCAGAGGTTTTCCAGCCTGTTGGTTATAAGGCTCAGTAACTCAGGACTGGACTTTTTCAGAGGACAGGTGAATTATTGCCCTCTCCCTCTTGCTTTCTTGAAATTCTGTCCTGTTCTCAAAACTCACAGCCCTTTGTGAGTTGATGGAGCCTCCAGACCAGCACAGAGCATGCAGGTGGGGTGAGGAAAGTGAGTAGCCAACTTGGTCCCCATCTTACCCAGAGATCTGAGGGGATGCTTCCTTTCCTCAGTGAAGAGCAGATCTGAATTTTTGTAGTTTCTCTTCATTGTTACTGGATGACTACACTTGATTAAGTGTACTACTGTACTACTTCTGTGTGGGCTGATGAGTAGTAGAGGCAGAAGGACACGCTTCTGCTAGAAGCACAGATTTGAATGTCAACCTGCTTGCGCTGTCCACAGCCAATGCGTGTGCATTGCATGAGCTTAAACAGCTTCCTTTGTAGCCACGTGCCTCGGTTTCCCTCTGCAGAAAACCATGCAGAACCCTGTGCAGATGGTGTGAGAGCTGCGATGCAGCAGTTGTTGGCATCATCGTGCCAGCCTGTGGCATCAGCCCTTGTGTCTCTCAGAGCAGAGCTCCAGCTCAGTCAGTCTCAGTGACTCAGCCCACAAGAAGTTGCAGCAGCAGTAGGCCAGAGTAGCTCCAGCTTAACTGAAGTTTCTTGGGCAGTAAATAATGGTAGCTTGGTCATTTTGATGCCTGACATTGAATGCCTTGGAAAAGTGAGGAGCAATTCCCTTGGACTTCTTTTACATACAGGGAAGGTTTGATGCATTACTGCTGGCACATTATGGACCAGGCATTGCAGATCTCTTGTTCAAACCATTGCCTTCCAGGCCAAAAACTTTGCACTGTGGAGTCTGCTGTTGGGATTGGATATCCCACAGCGCAGAAGCTCTCTTGCAAAACCTTTGCAGACTTCCTGTTTCTGGTTAGACTGAAAACATCCTGAGGGAGAAACCTGCTGCTGTGTACTCTGGTGCTCCTGTGGTCAGTCCCAACTTAAAAGGTTGTGGCTTCTTACAGTGCCTAGGCCACAAGGGCAATTTAAGGAGAGTAACGAATAAAGGAGCTGCAGGTCCTGGTGGAGATCACTTTCCATTTTTCTAACTGTGTTTTGGGTGACTGTTGGGCAAAATGCATGGCAGACGTCTTTTTCTTATTTCCTGCTCTTTGGTTTCATCCTCCTTGGCCCCGAATCATACAGCATTGTTTCTGCTGCTTCCTTGGCTGAACGCAGCGCTCAGAGCTTCATTTCTGGAGGCAGCGCTTGCAGGATGGGAAGCTTTTAAAATTTGCNCCCCCAACCCCCCCAAATAGATTTGGGGAGTGCAACTGCACCTTGTGTCCATGCAGCGGGTTGGAGGCTGACTGGGCCAAGTCCAAACCATGCAGCAGCACGTTGCCCCTGTGAAAATCCACTGCTGTTGAGATCACAGGGCACTGGGGCTGTGGGTACTCTGTATGTCTGTGAAGGCCAGATGGTGGCTTGGAAACCAGTCACTTGTTGTGAGCTCCTGTGGCATAGGCAGTAAGTCCCAAGCCCCATGGTGGCAATGTCATTTTTGTTCAGCAGAGTCTACAAGAAGATCAGCCAGCAAATCCTAGTCTTAGGCAGAGCGGTAGTCCTACAGCCCTACCAAATGCAGGGATGTTTTCATTAGCTGCAATGCCAGTGAATCTGAACAGGGTTGTGTGTCTAAAGACTGTGCATTGAGCCTTTCTCCTGTGTTGCTGTTTTTTGTTTGTTTTGTTTTTTAAATCGGAGGAGTGGAGAGGGAAAGGGTGTGAAGGTCTCTGTCAGTGTTGTGTCTTCAGGTTTGGTAAAGATAGGTTAGGCAGAGTCCTGTGGATCAGTGTGTTGAGTGAGTTCTTATGCAGATATAAACCTACAGAGGTAGTATTTGAGAAATAATCCTCGAATGTGGATGCACTGGTCTGTAATATAGCATTTATATGAAAAAGGCATATGCCTCTGGTAATGCCACTGTGTTTTATTCTGCTGCATTTGGCCACCTGGCTTAGCTATGCTTTTGCTGTAGGGAGGTGAGGAGAGCTGGGTTCTGCTCTCTGCCTTGCAAACTTCTACCCAGGTTGGGGCAAGTTGCTCTTCGCCTCAGCTCTCCACCTGCAGAACCTGTGAGTGGCACTTCCCTGCCTCCTGGTGGAGCTGAGGGTAGATGTTGTAGAGATGCAGAGAGACCGTGGCTTTGCTGTCTGCTGAGGAGGTTCTCTGGTTAGGACCACTGTTGGTTTCAGCAGAGAGCCTCCTGTGGTGTTGGTAGCCCGATGGGATGCTCTGCGGTCACCTCTGGGGATATCCATCCATGCATGCGGGGTGGATGTGGGCTCTGGTTTTGGTCGGGAGGGTAGGCTTGGTGTCAAGCTGCTCTCTGAGCTTGACCCTTGGGGAGTCTAGTGTAGGCAGCAGCACTGCAGCTGCAGCGAATTTATGACTCCAGTCAGCAGTGGTACAGAGAAGCCATTGTAATCTTATGTACTGTACAGTGTATATCTCAACGAGAAAAGTGGCTCCTGTTTTCTTTTTTTTCCCCCTCCTCTCCATCCTTTCACGTCTAGCTTTATGAAGTTCCACCCCTTAAATTGCAAATTTGGCTTTATCTTCAAAGAAGCCCTTTGGTGCCAAGGTTTTAAAGGTGGGGAGGAGGCAAGAGCAAAAACATAATCCATTAACAGCCCAGTTGCCAGAGAAAATGTTTTTTAAAACAAAATCTGAAACTTTAGTGTTCGAGATCCAAAGCCAAGATTGAATACAAGTATGGGCCTTGTCCCCCAAGAGTGACAGCACTGGGAATACGCTGGCAGAGACCATGGAACGAGGATTCTTGTGCATGCACGCACACAAATAGACAATTATTTGGAAGCCAATAGAGTTCTGGATGCCGAATAATAATTTACTTCATCTAGCGCCTCCTGTTCCAAGTTGCTCCCTGAGCTGCAGCTGACGTGGAGAAGCCTTCTCGCTGCTCCAGCCCTCTGCTGGATGGCAGCCCCCTCTGGGGCAGGCTGGTAGTGCTTGCCTGCACGTTCCTCAGCCGTGGGTGGTAGAAAGGGCGAGCTGGCCCCACTTCTCCAGAGCCTGGCACTGTCAGCAAGTGATTCCTTTGGGCCCTTTGAGTCTAAGATGATGNCAGCTCTCTTGCAAAACCTTTGCAGACTTCCTGTTTCTGGTTAGACTGAAAACATCCTGAGGGAGAAACCTGCTGCTGTGTACTCTGGTGCTCCTGTGGTCAGTCCCAACTTAAAAGGTTGTGGCTTCTTACAGTGCCTAGGCCACAAGGGCAATTTAAGGAGAGTAACGAATAAAGGAGCTGCAGGTCCTGGTGGAGATCACTTTCCATTTTTCTAACTGTGTTTTGGGTGACTGTTGGGCAAAATGCATGGCAAACGTCTTTTTCTTATTTCCTGCTCTTTGGTTTCATCCTCCTTGGCCCCGAATCATACAGCATTGTTTCTGCTGCTTCCTTGGCTGAACGCAGCGCTCAGAGCTTCATTTCTGGAGGCAGCGCTTGCAGGATGGGAAGCTTTTAAAATTTGCTTTGTGTGCATATTTGCGCTTCAGAGTTTTTAAAATCTCCCCTCCATGGGAGCGTGGGCTCCAGCAACACAGCTGCAGGAGTGTTGGTGGAAGGCAGAGACAAAAATGGTGTGAGCGCAGTGGGAGTGAGATGGCTGAGCAGCTCTGAGAGCTGTTGTTGCAGGGAAAAGCCCTCAGCACTCACACGGTTCTGGAGGGTTTTGTACACAAACAGGGAACAGACCGCTGCCTTGAGGAGCCTGCGTGCTCCTCTTGTTGAAATGGCCTTTTTTCGTCCCTGAAAAAGGCCAAACGGGCTGAGGGACTCAGCTGGCCCTAATGGAACCGTTAGCAGAGCACCTGGCGCAGTGGGGCTCTGTGCTGAGAGGGGCTCTCGGGGCTGCTCTCCTGCGTTGCAAGAGTGCTCCAGTAAGAGCCAGAGCCAATTTATTTTGGCTCTGGTGGGACCGACGGAGGAAAATGTGCTTCAGGGAGCGTGTGGGACGTGCTCAAGCTTCTTCGCCCTTTCTGTGGGCAGCATGCCAGCACAGAGGTGAGAGCCAAACTTTACCCTCGCTTTTAGCTCGGCTGCTCCAGGGAAGCTGCTGACCCATGGCCAAAGCCTCCCCTAAGCTCCCCCCCCCCCAACCCCCCCAAATTCCCTGGAGGTAGGCACTAACTGATTGCACCTTGTTCTTTTTCCTCTCACTACTTGCAGTCTTCCCTAAATATTATCTTCCAGCTTATTCTAAGACAGAAAGCCCTGTTCTATTTGCTCATTCTGTATCCAAAGCTTGTTCAGTATCTTTGTTACCCTTCTTTGTACCTTTCTTCATTTTACTGTTTCCATTGTGATTTCACTTACGTGTTAATAGTTAGCTGATTTTATGTGATAGTAATTCAGAACCTAATGAGCACAGCAGTTCAGGTTTTTGATGACTAACATGTTACCATAAAAGAACCGTTTCTAATTATTTGGAGATTTCAGACGTGTCTACACAGTTCAGTACCTGAGACAATGCATTTTTACACTTTAATTAAGCTTCTGGAATTACAAAATCCCTTTCTAAGTTTCCATTGTCTCAATATGAAAAAAAAGAAGGTGACCTAGATAGGTGGTTGTGTAGTATTTCATGTTTTGTATGTGGGGATCGTGTGCCAAATATGTTTCTCAGGTAAAAAAAAAAATAGGAAGATCTTGGTTACTCTAGGGCTAAAGAGTCATTGCTCTTTGTGTTTTCTCCCTTGAGATGGTTACAATCACCTCAAGTGTATTTTGTTACTCTAGATGAATACAGATCTCAATTCTTTCTTTCAATATACGTTTAGAGGTAAAGATGGTTTGGATGGGTGTTAGTTTCAGGAAACAAATCCCTTGCCCTTATGGTTTGATAAGTAGTGGCTGGGCCTGTCCCTTACTCAAAAGAAAGTGTAGAACTGATCAATGAGAAAAGTCAATGGTGGGTGTGGTGTGAGTGCTACAATGTGAAGTCGAACAAAAGACGGAATTTTCATGTAGATGGAGTTCCCAGCTTTCAGTAGGTAGGGAAGCCCTAAGACAGCTTTATAGACTAAGAATTATTTTTCTTCTTTTAAAACAGTTTTAAAATGACATGCTGAAATGTTGCATTTTGTTTAGAAATTTGGCTGATGTTCTGCAAGCATTACATCAGANGCAGCTGACGTGGAGAAGCCTTCTCGCTGCTCCAGCCCTCTGCTGGATGGCAGCCCCCTCTGGGGCAGGCTGGTAGTGCTTGCCTGCACGTTCCTCAGCCGTGGGTGGTAGAAAGGGCGAGCTGGCCCCACTTCTCCAGAGCCTGGCACTGTCAGCAAGTGATTCCTTTGGGCCCTTTGAGTCTAAGATGATGGGAATGTGATTTATTTTTTTATTTTCCCAATGAACGCTGCTTGTTTAACAAACCCAAACCCTGTCAGATTGAAGAGGTGGGTTTGAGTCACAGTAAAAGGAGAGGTTTTCAAAAACATGCTGGGTGGGATTTTTCAAGAGCACCTGGGGTGACTTAATTACACGTACTGAGATGTGTGCATTGAGGGACTGGACAGCTCTCCCCTTGCTTTTAAATACAAGGTCACAGTTGGCACATCTGTGGGATGGTCCCACTGTCACCAATGTAGCAGCTGCACAAATCATTCCCAAACACCTACTCTCGCATGGAAATGTAATTTTTGCTTCACAAGTCCAATGGATATCGTTGTTCTGCCATCCCTGCAGAGGGGGAAGAGGCCTCAAGTTGATAGTCAGCTGTGCTCAGCAACCATGCAGCGTGTTAGCTCGGTGGGATGAAAGATGCTGGAGAATTGGGGTCAGTAATGTATGCAGCTGTGTGATGAAGACAGGCCAACCATGTGCCTTGTGAGGCAGGCAACTGTCTATCAGTGAGAGCTAGTTGCACCTGCCTGGTACACAAATATGCAGTACAGCCTGTGGAGCCTCACTGATAGCCTCGTGAGATCTGTTGACTTCTGTGCAAGCAAGGGTCAGTTTCTTACATACTGCACTAAGCTAGGCAGCAGAGTGCTTGCTAGATAAACAGTTGGGTTTTCCTTGTGATTTCCTAGGCTGCAGGTCTGGTAGGAGAAAGAAGCATAAAGAAGACAATGTCAAGAGCAAGGTGGCAAGTCATGTTTAATGCTGATGTGCGATCACCTAACCTGCGCGCTGCCCTATAATCTGACTCCCCTGGGATAGCTGCAGACGTCCCTAACCTCCGAGCCACATCAAAGAACCACCTTTACAAAAATTTCCCAAACTAGTGACCAAGAAAACAAGCAAAAATTTCAGCAGCCACAGAAATTTGAGTATAACCCAATTTTTGCATAGCTTAAGCATTGAAGATAAGTAGAGGTTTCTTAATATTGGCTCTCTGGGGAAAGGCCTGAGGAAGACCTGCCATGCTGTCTTCCCCCCTGCTGTATTGCAGTAGTGGTCTAGAGGTTTAACCAAGGCTGGGACCCAGCTATGTTAGACACTGTGCTAGCCTGTAGTGGGAGACACTTCTTATATCTTCATTCAAAACAGCAGGAGAAATGCAGGACGGGAGATGAAAGTAAAGCATGAAAAAGAACATGGGTGCCTTGGGGTCACTCAGCATGTCAGGGCTGAAGATTAGGGCAGATGCCATGTTTCTTGATAGCCTCACACTGGGCTCTTGGCATTGGTAGTGTCTTGCTGCAATGGAGAGCTGCAGGAGTGTGTGGCTGAAGGGGGAGGGAAGGAGCCAGTTCTGCCTTCAGTTCTCCTTGTCAGCTGTTTTTCAGTCGTGGCATGGTGCTTTGAAAGACAGCTGGGAGAGCAAAGAGGCAGCGTAGTAAACATGCACACTGCAAGCAAAACGATCTAATTACATAAATGCTGTGTACCTTCTTTCTTGGGATCCTGGGACCATGCTCCTCTTGCTCAGGCGCTGGCTTTTGGTACCCAAGGCAAGGATGTACAGAAGTGTCCAAACGATAACCAGCTGCTTGTGGGACATGAGCAGAGCCTGGCTTGATGGGAAAATGGGGAAGTTTCTCTCAAAAGAGATAGTGCGACTTACAGCACTAAGTTTTAGGGAGCAGGTGGGGATGCACAGTCATCCTCCTCTGGCACCTGTGTGTTTGTGATGCAGGCAGAACCTCTTGGAGGGCTGCTCATGGCCACGTCCTGCTGTGTGTGAGCAAAAGCCTCAGCTGCAGTTGGCGGCATCTTGCACAGAGGAATGCTTTGAAATGTTGTTTTAATGGCATCGTATTGCCAAAGGCTCTTTGTGGCTCGGTGAAGATGACTCCTTCCCTTGCTCTGCAGAGAGCCCGTTTGAAGCAGGACTTCTCTGTTTTGCAAGTGGGTTTCATTCTGCCCTCTGCAAGCAAAGTAATTTAAATACAGGAGAGATCACCAGTGCAGTATTTGGGCTCTCTTGGCTCTTCACTGGGTCAGTAAGTACCTTTGGAGCAGGAGGGTAGTGGGAGATACCAGACAGCTGCATAGATAAAGATTCTTCTTCAGTGCTTGTTGGCCCCATCTAACTCCTTGTGCACAAATAACCATGAAGAAGCACCAACATAGCTACTGCCTTAGTTTCTGTCCTGATGAAGTTGGCAGGCTGAGGGGTGGGTAATGTGTCAAAAAACACGCTGTGTCACCTATCTGTCCTTGTTCTTAGGGAAAATAACCTGTTCCAGCATGTACATCTCTCTCAGTTCTGCAATGGGGAGAGAGAGTGGGATTACAGTGGGTCCTGTACCCGTTCCCTGAGTGCGTGCTGCCTCCAAAAGGTTACAGGGGCTGCAGCTGGGCTCTCGTACCTCCCTCTGTCCCAAATTTTTGGGCTTTAATTTCCTCTCTTCTGCCTGAGGTCCCTGTGCCAGGGATGATATAGACTTGTTGGGCAAAATCACAAAGGCCCCTGTCCTTACTTGTTCTGGGGAGGGCACGTAGGAGCTGCTGGCGATGCCTCCTGCTACTGCAGCAGGGCTCCAAGCCCTTGCCGACCTGGGGCGAGCAGGGCTCTGGCATGTTGGAGCGGGTTCGGGGAGCCCTTGCCCAGGCAGGCAGGGCTGCAGCCTCCCTGCAGGTTGTTTTGGAGGTGAACCAGCCTCTCTGCAAAGCAGAGCCACTTCTCTTCTTCTCCTGTTCCCCTCTGCCTGGCAGATCGGTGCTCAGAGGTTCAGAGAGATGGATCTCCACCAAGGTTTCTGATCTTGTGTTATTTTGTGGGCTCAGAGGGGTTTGTGTCCTTACAGGTGGCTGGGTAGGCAGCTTAGTGAGGCCTACAAACATGCCTGCAGCATGCAGTGGGGTGCCAGCATCTGCAGATGTGTAAATTTTCAGTCTCGTACTTGTGTAACAGTGAGAGAGCTCAGGGGGTGTCAGTGGTCTGCTGCAGGGCAGCCTCATCTGGGAGCCTGCAGCCTTGGACTTTGAGGGCTTTCTGCTGAGTCAATGGACAAGTAAAAGCTGGTGTAGGTTAGGGCTGGGAAATCTAAAATAAAGATCCCGCTGGACTTCAGGAGATCACGTCCATCACAGGCTCCTTGCATGCTGTTTCTGAAGGTCTTAACTACTGAGGCCCTCATTTGGGGGCTGCAATAAAGCTTCATTTTCTATGTAGCACTTCTGCAGTCAAAAGATAAAAGTGGTAGAGGTTCCCCTGTGGGTTTTATAGCAGAGGCTCTCCGGGGCTTTGCTGAGGTACAGAGCCCCAGATGCTGCAGTGGGTCAGCTTCCTTCTCACATGAAGGAAGATGCTCCCACCAGATGTTTGTTATCGGCAAGGCGAGGGGGGCAGGAAAACGGACAGGCTTCAGCTGGTGAGAAGATGAGAAGCACAGAGGGAAATTGTCATTGTTTCCCTATTAGGCTCGTAGAGGGAATTCTGGAAGCTGTTTTTTAGCCCATTGTTACAGTTTGTGCTTATATATCTTATGTCTTCCATGAGAGACCGTTAACTCCTGAAGCATGCTAGAAATGTGCCTATACCAGAATACTTTCCTTCACTCATCCCAGGATAAAGTATGGTAGATGCTCCAGTTAATAAATTGTAGATATTGATGATTCAGAGGTCGGATTTCCCCTGTACAGCTGAGTTTTCCCAGTTGCTTCAGGGGGGTGGGAAATAGCCCCTATGCCTTCCCACTTCTGATATTGGCTGTGTGGTCCATAGCCAGCTGATAGTATTTAACATAATTTGGAGGGGATTGTGTTGGGGTAGGTACTGCCTGAGCTGTTCCACAGTTGCACTGAACAGTGAAAGTTTTTTCTAGGGGTATTTGGTGCTCTGGGACAGTCACAGTCTTCCCGTCTCGAAGAAAGCGTTGACAGTCTCTGTAAGCAATTAGGGTTACATTCCTTGAGGCAGAGGATGTCTTTTTATTGTAGTTTTTAGGGTACCTAATACTGTTGTCTTTAAAAGAGTCTGTAAAATGAGGGAGTCGAATGTTCCTTATTTTCCCTTTACTGGACAGGTAACGTAAGGATCTTTGGAAAACCCAGAGTCATCTTTTTTATTGTTGCTGTGTTTTCCCAGAGAAGAGCTGAGCAAACACCATGTTTGCTGTGTCTCTTAAGAATTCCTTGTGTTGAGCTGTATACTTTCAGAAATGGATGGTTGGCTGCCATCTGTTCTGTGTCTCCCATAGTCAACCCCTCACGGTCCTGTGGCTGGCTGTGGTGTGCCACTGCTTCTCCCTGGGCTCTTCATTAGATATGATCTTCTCTCAAAGTGACTAAGCATGTAAAACAGGGTTTGGATTTTGTTGGGCTTTTTTTTTATATATATATTTTTTTCCCCCTATTCTAGAACAGGCACTGACCACAGTCATGCATTTGTTTTTCTCTCTTGCTTCCAAATGCAGTCACATAACAATAGCTTGGAAAAAAAATATTGGATGCAATTTGGTCATGAATTTGTTTCCTTTTTTGGGCTACACGAAGTCGATTAGCATTTGGGTGAGGAGGCCCTGAGCTCCAAGCCATCTTTCCCAAGGTTTAAACGGACTCCAACCCGGTCAGGTGAGATGTACTGTGGAAAGGCAGCCTTTTGGGGGCAAGCTCTCCTGTTGTTCAGTGTGCAAAGACTCAGGCTGGGGGCCTTTTTTTATTTTTTTTTCTCAGATGACTCCAAGATGTTATTTACTATTTACATAACAGAGAAGCCTTGCACAGGCACTGCTAGATGAGTTTTTTCTGCCTCTGGTACTCAGGGGAAGGGCTGGAGGAGAGAAGCTGCTTCCCCTCTCAGTCTTCTTCAGAAGTGGGTATCCATTTGCTTTTCTTAATGGATTGCTAGTAGGAGATGGTGAGTGCAGTAGTTCTTACTGCTTTTTGCAGGATGTCAAAAAAGTGATGGTTTTGAATATTTTCCGCAGCTGTAGAAACAGATTACTCTCTGAAACAAGTTGAGAAGGGTGGAGTGAGAGCTGATGACAGGTGGGATGATCTGCAAAAGGAAGACAGACCGTGGCATCGAGTATTACCTTCACAAGGAGTAGGAGAAGTGGTATGTTGCAAATGGGACTGGGGGATGTGTTTTCAGTGTGTGGATCATTGGGTCTCAAGGGATAGTACCACCTTTAATGAGACAGATGAAGGCTCAACAGGTGGGACATGAATGAGCACGCGATAGCTGTGACACTCAGAAGGGTGCTGGGTTGTTCAAATAGTGAAGGCAGTGAAATCTCAGGTTTCCTTCCACAGTTCAGTGGATTTCATCCTTAGAGAAAAAGGTTGTAAGTAGGGCTTACGCATGGCAGAGAGAGAAGGCCATCTGACAAAGGCTAGACCAGTAGGTGAAGTTTTCAGATCACAGGAATTTTCCTTTAAGTATTTATTTATTTATAGCTTCATTGAAAAAAAAAAATTGGACCAGCTGTGTTTAGAAATATAGCAGTAATGAGATACTAAAAAAGGGAGTTAATCTCTCCCCCTCTCCAACCTGCTGCAGGCTGCCAGCTGTAGTGCAAATGAGCTCTGGGGCATCGCAGCCCTGCGGGCCAGAGTCACACTGGAGAAAGCCAAACCCCAGAAGCAAGCACCAGTGAACAGTGGGATATAGGATGCCACAGATGCTGCACTTTGGCCACCCTCCGGGGGCAGAAGATGCTGGAGCTCCCCAGTTCTCCCTCAGGGCAACAAGGCCTGGTTTGTGAAGCTGTTGGGGAGCCTTGAACTGTCTCTGACAGCCCTGATGGGGAAACGCGGGAATGAGGAGGAGGGGAAACCGAGGGCTTTTGTACTGAGGGAACAAAAAACATCCTCTGCGTGTCTCTGGGTTCAGTGTTTGCAGACTCTCTAAACTGGACTGTTTTTTGTTTTGCTTTTAAATGCTTCTTTAACTGATGTGATCTTTTAGAATATTTTTTTTTATTTTTGGCTGGAGGGTGTCTGTTTGGGAGACAGAGTCTGTCTGGGGCTCTTCATTTGGCCCATCCAACTTATCCGCAGAGCACGCACAAGCCATCTGCAGGCTGTATTTCCTCTAGGATTCCCCATGGCTTTTCCATGGCCAAGCCTCCATGTTTAGTAAGAAGACAGAAGGGCTAACGTGGGCAGGCTGGCTGCGCTGGATCCTCCAGCCCTCTGCCAATGATGGCTTAGGGGGTGATTTGGCATTGCAGCAAGGAGAGGTACCATGCTGGGGCAGAATGCTCAAAGAGAGGGCCCCAAGATGAGCAAAAGGAGAGAAGAGCATTTGGTCTCCATCAGACCTGGATGCTGTTTTCTTGCCATCCAGGAGAGCTACAGCTACGAGAGCAGTGAAAAATGTGTGTGGTGGTAGGCAGGAAAACAATTTGAGGAAGAAGATGCTTCTGATGATGCTGGGGTGGTATGCAGTGGTCTGGAAAGGCAAAATGAGTTGGTTTGAGTCCAGGTGGAAGATTGTGCAGAGAATTCTCGCCGCCTCTGGGCCCATTGGTTTTGGCTCCAAGGTGATGTGACATATCACAAGGGAAAAATCTCTCCCCACTGTTTCCTTTCTCCTCCACTGGTAGCTAAGCGAGATTCAGTTTTAATGACTTCCCTCTACTCTCCCTGCTTCCTCCCTCCCTGCCCCACACATGCCTTTTTTTTTTAATATTATTTTTTAAGGCATTTATTTTTGGCAAGAGTTAAAACACAAGCAGCATTTGGACCAAGATGAAACCAGTTGAGGAACATGTTGGGCAGTGTGATGCTTTGTTCTGAGTTCAGGGGGAGAAGAGGGGGAAGCGAAGGGGGAAGGGATGTCATTTCCCAGATGGGGATCCTGCCAAAGATGTTCTTGCTTTGGAAAGCAGAGAGTGATTTTGAGGTTACACCAGCTTTAACCCTTTATCATTCCCCTTCTGTCATGCAGGGAAGCTTCAAAGTTACAGATGTGAAATGTGGCCGTGTTGTGCTGTGTGGCCCAGGTGACCTCGAGACAAAGTCTGCTGTTGTGACTAACAGCAGCGTGAGGTTCCTGTCGCTGGAAACCATTGTGAGTGGATGAGAAATCTGCCTGTGTTTATCAGTGAGGATCCAGAACCAGTGTGGTTGTTGTTTGAAAAACAAAATCAGCATTTTCCCCACAGGGAGTCAGGACTGCTGTGCTGTTTTCTGCCCTGCCAGAAGCACCTGGTGTGATATGGGATGCTGCTGAACTCTGCTTCACTTGTTCCCATCAGGTAGCCTTGTGATGTGTAAAATGCTTGGGAAACACCTTGTCCCTCGATGCCTTCATCCAAAGGAGCTTCCCATGCAACAAAATAGTGTTGTTGGAAGGCATGGCAGATGGAAAGCCTACACAGGCTTGTTCTACTCTCCTGGTGACTGCCTTGGGGCTACCAATATTGCACGGTGCGTGGGCTGCTGATTTAATCGCCCCAAGGCTGTTCTACAGTAGCAAGCTGAGGGTGAGGATGCAGAGAAGAGAAAGTTAACAGAGAGATCTTGTTTTCTTTTAAGGTGTTTTTGTGGTTGCAAATACTTGCAGTAGTCATCTATGGTGTTGGGCAGTTTGTTGGTTTGGAGACCAGGGCCAGTGCTGAATGCAAAAAATAAGTAAATGTCCTTAGTATAGTCCCATGCAGAGTCACTGTTCACAGCCACTAAACCTGCAAGCTTTTTATTCATAGGGACCAGCAGACTCCCTGGCCCTCTAGTCTTTTGAAACTCCTTTTGCCTGGGTAGGGGAAAAACTGCTTTCCTAATCCCATCTTGAACCTTCTGAATGTAACCACAAACTCAGACTCCAGAGGTGTCAGTAACTTTGGTCTGGAGACCATACGCTTCCTCTCCCCAGCAGCTTTGGCAGTAATGTGTAAATTTTTGGTCTCTTACTTGTGCAGCTGGCCCCAGATGTGCCAAGGGGTGGCTACAGCAGCACCACTGTGCATGTGTTGGTTGCCAGTGACTAACAGAGGAGTGATGCAGCCAGTGCTGGCCTTGAAACATGCTTTGTGTCTTCTACATTTCTTTCTCAGCAACTGAGAGGTCTATCTGAGAGCAAATGAATATATAACCACCCTGTTTTCACCTGTCATTATATGATGGAGAAAAATAGAGGCAGGCAGACAGGAGAAGCATGTGTGGTTGCACATGATGGTTTTCAGCTATATTTTTGGATATATGTGTTGAATGCTTTCCCATTGAGTTCAGTAGACACACATACACAGTTTATGGCACAGCTAATCTGAACTTGCATGCTTTCATTCCTTTTTCTGGACCCCTGAAGTCATCCACATGCCCCTTTCAGCAGTCTCCTGAACCGTGGGTGGGAAGCACTGACCGAGGGACAGGCTCTTGGGTGGGAGGCAGAAGACCAATGTTTCCCTTCCTTGCTATACTGCTGACTCTCTGCATGACTTCAAGAAATTTCCTTTGCCTCTTCAAGGTTTGCTTTCCTCCCTCCCATTCGTGTTTGCCAGTGTAAATAAAAAGGATGTAGAGTGGCTGTAGCCTTCGTGCAGCCTTGCGGCACCTAGTACAGTGTTTCCTGCAACTGGTCCATCCCCGTGTCTTGGTGCTGTACTGGATTGCCTGCTTAGGTCTGGGAGCATCACAGCTATGTTAGAGTGCAGCATAGGGACACTGTGGCAGCACTGTCCCCAGGCCCAACTGGCTCGGGTGCCACCAACACCCTGGCCTCAGGGCTGGGGTCTGTGTGGATTTGGTGTGGATCTCTGGCTCTTCTTAAGCATGGTAATGACAACCATAGGCTTTAGGGGCTGGAAATGGCTGTGTAATACCAGTAGTTGCTGGGTGTTACTCAGTGTCTTGGAGCCTTTCAGCCTGGAGTTAGGCTCCATTTCACTTGCCCAGGTGGTTGCGTGTGTGTGTGCATACTGCAGGGAAGCGTCCACTAACCCACAGAAACTGCTGTACCCACACCTGTCTGGCCCTGTGAGGATATCTGGAAGGTGTGAATTGCTCCTCGTTCAGTAACCAGGTGGTAGGTCTTCCTGCCACAGCTCAGCCCTGGGCTTCGTGAGTGCCAGCTGATGGGCTTGGGTGGGCTGCGATGCCCGGTCATGGGGCATTTACAAATGATGGCACGTTGACTCTGCTGTTTCTCCTTCACTATTTACGTAGTTCTTGGCAGCTGGGTGTTTGAATGTTTGCTTGACAGAATATTTCCCTGAAGTCTATGATTGCGGAAAGTTTAGTCTGACAAACCCTGCTGAGTGATCCCGTTCTCTTGTTGTCGATAATCTCTTGGTTGTTGTCTCCCTTAACCACAATATTTTGTGTGTGGTGCAAATTTGTGTTTTCTTCTCTTGTTGTAATCAGCCTGCCCCTCCCTGCTTGGTTCACCTGTTGAAGCTGTACCCCCGGGATGCTGACATCTGTATCTTAATAATCCAGAAATCCCAGGGCTGCCAGGAAGCAGTATAAATCATAAGACTGCATACCTGTCTAGCACCTCTCACCTGAGAATCCAAAGCTGTCTGGTGCATACCGTTCATCTGCGTACCACTCGTACTGGCTGGGGTTTGCTCTTCCTGTTTTTGCAGCCTGAGAGGCTGAGACACAAAGTAGGAGGATGTTCGGTTCAAAAGATGAAGGAATACAGAGTCAACTTCCCAGACTGTGAGTTTCTATCCCTCTTTTCTTCATGTAATTTGTCCCTAAAAGAAAAGGGTTGGGTGGTTTCAAGCAGTGTTTTATTTGCAGTGATCCACAGCTATTCTGGCATCCCAGTAATTCCAATCTTAGAACAGAAAACCAATTGCAAGATTTCTCCAAAGTGAGTTAACGTTCCTTGCCTGTGAGTGAGTGTCAGTAATGTGGTTTGCAGGAGGGGTGATAACGAAGTATTGTTTCTCAGGGTCAGTTTGGAGCCATGCAGGGAGACGACTGTGCGTGGCAGATCTGGACAGGGGAAAAAAGATCTTGCTGTACTTCAGGGGTGGTGAGAAGGCTGGTGGAAACCTGCCTGTGTGAGCTGATCGGCTGACCCAGGCTGTCCCCAATGCACGTAGGGGCTTTCTCCTGCAGAGCCATAAGCCTTATGGCTCTTGATGGAAACCACAAGCAGACCATGTGAAATTGCTAGATTCTACCCCAAACCGGGGCGGAGGGCATGGGCTTCTGTTTGTTTAGCTTCCACTTGATGAAGAGAGAGGTGGAGGAAAGCTGGCATGGGTCTGGCATTGCCCTAAGGCTGTAGGTAGTCTGCTCCTAGCAGTTGTGAGTGCTGTTCCCACGGCTGGATCATGCTGGTGGGGATGGAATAATGCCCCCAGTGGTGTCCCCAGGGAGCTGGGGTGTCAGAGTAGGAATATTTTGTCTGTAGCCCTTTTAGAGAAGGACAGTGGAGAAGGGATAGGAAAAAAAGGCCGATGATGAGGGTTAGGGTGAATGCATGCCCTCAACGCACATAATCTCTGCTGAGACTATGGGGAAGTTGGTTGAGCGATCCCTGTGCTGGCCCCCCTGGAACACGGTGAGCCCGGGGAATAGGAAAGCCTCCAGTTGAGTGAGGAGGGCTGCAAACCCCAGGAGGTAAAAACATGTTTATTTTTCACATGCTGCAGCAGAACGTCCCTATGTCCCGACCCATGTAAGACACTCACGCTCATCCCTTGGGACTGGGGCACCCCCAGCTCCTTCCGCTCTGCCCCTTCTCCTCTTCCCCCTTCTCCCATGTGCTTTTATTTCTTTTGCAAACAGCGTGCGCCAAATCCAACTTCACAGCTGGCTCTGCTCCACGTGTTTGTTTTCTGTGCCTGCGTGGCGCTTGCCAGCACGGCTTGCACCCTTGCTCTGAACTGGAGGCGGGG
>VXAB01003350.1:146775-204277 GCA_013399175.1 Odontophorus gujanensis | reverse complement strand
ATGGGGGGAGCGCGATGGTGAAGAAAGGCCGTGGCTTGGCTCGCCTGCGCTCTGGGTGTTGGTCCCTCTCAAAGCCGGTGCCGTTTTCGGGGCATGCCGAGGGGCAGCGAGGCTGGCATGCAGGGCCCAGTGCAGGGATGGCCGAGGGGATCCTCGCGGCAATTAATGCATCTCCTGCCGCACACCTTTCCTTTCCCACATCCCCTCGCACAGCAGCAGCATGGTGCAGTGGTGTGAGGTGGTACGGTCAGCGTGTGGGGGTCCCAGCCCTGTGTCACTCTGTGCCCTTGTGCTAGGTGGACTTCCTCTGATCTCTCTTAGGGGCTTGTCTTTTCTGAAGCAGATGGGTACAGCAACTCTATTTCCTTTTGCTTCTTCCTTTTCGTTGCTTTAAGCTCTGTGGAGCAGCTTAAAAAACCCTGTCTGTTATTAAAAGCTAATGATCACAAGCAATGCTGGCGTGCTGTACTTTGGAAGACGCCTCTTCTGGAGAGCACCAGTCCCGAAGCCTGAGTTGGGAGCTCCACTGTCCCAGTCTGACCCACTGCTGGGAGCAGCTGCGGTGATCCCATCGCGTCACCCACACGTCCCCATCTGGCCCCGGCCCCGTGGTGTCGGTGCTCTCCCTTCCTGCCTGTCCTTGGACCTCGCTGCCTGCCCGCAGAGCTGGGCAGCGGGCTGGACCTGGTTTCCATTTGGGGCCTTGTAAATCACGGGTGGTGTGGCTGTAATGAGGGCTGCCGGGCCGGCCCTTGTTAAGCAGGAGGGGGCTCGGGGCTGCGGGCAGCATTTCCTCAGTAAAACCTTCAGTTTCTAATCAGCGGACACCTCTCTCGCTGCCAGTGTCTAATTCAGGTCCCTTTTCCTCTCCAGCCTTCCCCTCCTCCCCCCCACCCCCAATATGCTTTTCTCCTCTCTCACGGCCTCCCCTTTGCCTTTCCCTTCCCTCCTTTGGGGCCTTCGGCACGGGGCGGGAAGCGGAGCCGACAGTTTTTACACCCCCCGATCTGACAAAGCTCTCATTAATTTTGCTCTCCTAATGACCCCTCCTTTGATTTACTGGGGTGTCTGAAAGAGACTTAGAGCCTTCGCTCCCCTGACAGGAAATTGTTATTTTAACCTGACAGGAAAGAATTAAAAATAAATAAGTAAATAATACTCCCCCCCTCCCCCAGCAAAGCCCTTCCAGCGCCTTTAACCCTTTCTTTTCCCAAGCAGCAGTTCAGCAGAGGCGGGAGGTGTGGGGTAACCACAGAAGTGCCCGCAGACGGGGGCCACCTCAGCTCCGCATCGCTCCCGGCGCGCGCGGGGCTGCCGGCAGCTCGCAAGCTGCCCGGTTAATAAAGTGCCTTGCTCTGCACTACTGCAGGCTGCTTAAGGGCAGCGCTTTCAAAAGAGGTCAGCTCCCATTTAGGCGTCGAAATAAGTTGGTTGCCTATTCAGGAGAGCTCAGCGTGTCAAGAACTGAATGCTTTTGAAAATCTGGCTTCAATTGTGGAAGCTGAGAATTTCGAAATCTGGCCCCGGATCCTAATAGTCCTTTTGGAATTGATGTTTTCATTCATTTTCCTCATTATTTTTATGCCGGCCATTTACTTTTTGTACTTCACTCAGCTGTGAAAGAAATGGCCACATGTCCCTATTTAGAGCTCATGTTCTGCCTGGAGGTTTGGGGAGGTACCGTACACTTGTCGCAACACACCTTCTCTCCTCGGCCTCCGCTGAATGCTGTTTAATCTGCCTGGCGCTTTGGCCAAATTTTGTGATCTCCTCTTTTTTTCTCCCCACCTATTGCCCTTCTTCTTTCTACAGACTGGGGACAGCTAGTTCGGTCATGGCATCCATGTGCATGGGTGGTCTTTGCTCATGAAGGGTCCATTACGCCTTTGGCTTTCCCTCTCTGGCCAGAGGCTCCGAGCAGCACGTTACTGCTGGGAGGTCTGGTTGGGAACCTCTCTACCTTCCCCCACCCTCAGCGTAGACTCCAAGGAGCAACTCTTTCCCATCCAGCATTTTTCCATCCTGCTGCCAAACTCTTCCAGATAGGGCAAGTGAGTCAGCTTCGCACTGTAGGCTTCCAGCACTGAGGAGCAAGGCTTGAGGTCTGCCCCAAAATGGTTCTTCTGGTTTGGTGGAAGACTTTCTATCCCCATAATACCTTATAGAGTGAAGCAGAAACCTGTGTTTTAAGCCTTTTCCAGGCTAAGGTGCTTGTTCACATCAGGCCTTGTCAGCGGTGGCTTGGCTGAGGCAGCTGTGGTGTAACTAAGGGTTCTTTGTTGACTACCTTAGGTGGAGAACTTAACTCGAGTGACTCAGATGCTCTCCAGGATGACAGCTAAAGAGTCTCATACCACAGTGTGCTGGTTAATGGAGAAAACTCCTCAAAGACAGATTGTTGAGGCTTTCTCCCCTCCTTGGAGGAGGAAAGTGGTGCTGGGAAGGCTGAAGCACGTGGGAAGGAAGTTGTTGTGTTATCGCTTTGGTGCTGGTGGTTACCCACAGTGGATTTCCACATGTAACTGAGCTGTGGGCTGCAGTGGCTGCAGTATGACTTCAGCTGATCCCAAAGCTTCAGCTGTAGGCCAGTCTGCTGGTCTTTGCTTCCTTTAGGAACCACCAGCAAAGTGGCTTGGTGAGAGCTCCCCGAGTGCAGGAGCTGTGTGTCAGCAAGTGGGGCTTACCTTGAATGACTCCCTGAGCATCTCACCAGGAGTCTGTGGGAATCTGCAATTCAGGATTCCCTCTTCTGGAGGTTATACTTGAAAGGATTTGACCCCTCTTTTTGACTGAGATAGGTATGGAAAGGATGTGCTCCAACTGCTCCTGGCTCAAGTGTTGACCGTGGTGAAAACAGGAAATGCTGCTTTGCAGGTGCTCTTGGGGATAGTGACTGCAGGTAATGGGCTTGTGTGTCTGCAGGGGGAGCAGGCAATGTGACAATTGCTGTTTGCGCTGTCTGCTCTAGTCATTGTGGTATCTGATCTCCACCAGTGTAGACACACTATAGGAGCAGTTCTGAAACTCCCTTGGGACACGCAGGTCGTCATCTTGGTGCTGTGGCTGGAAGGAGCTCAAAATCCTGTAGCCATTTTACACAGGCCGTAGGAGGAAATCTCAACTTTAGCCCTTAGCCTTTGATTGAAACTGGCTTGTCTGACATCTGAGGTGTTTGTGGGTGCGACCACTTACGTCCTTAATCCCCCTTGTCTGCTTTGGTGTTCGTTCACGGCACTCTCTCCTAAACTGCTCCTGCAGTGTGCAGCTTCTCTCAGCAATCTGAGCTGTGATGGGTGGCCTTCAAATATGAACCTAGTGCGTGTTCCAGATGGGGTTGTTAAACTCAAAATAGGGTGTATGTTTTAGGCCAGTAGCTAGTCTGAAACCTCTCTATATATTGGGTCTCCTAGTTGAGGATAAAGGTGTGTGATGCCAAGTTAGCGTGGGCCACCTTGCATCAGTGTCTGCAGCCTGTTCAGGCCATGGGCTTGGTGAATCCCTGGGAGCTTAGGAGTGCTGAGAAAGAAGCAAGGCAAGGCAGGAAAACAGTGGGAAGGCTGAGACTTTCATGCCACTGTCTCTCTTGTTATCTGCAGGAAGCCGCTGCCACACCTCTACCACATCCCCTGAGGCAGCTTATGGGACCCTTCTCTGGGCGCCTCTGCCCCAGGAGACATCACATGGGATGGCAATGACACGTGGAAAGAAGAGACCCATGTCCGCCATCCTTTGCCTCCTCCTCGCAGCCACGAGCTGCTTTGCTAAACTGAGTGAGTTTCTGTTTTATCCATTTGATCCTTTTTGTTTATGCTTTGTCTTGAGGCAAACCGAGCTTCTGAGATTCCACTTCTTCCTGAAGAGACTTGGCTTCTCCCGTATGCATAAGGAATATGCTGCAGTGTCCAGTTGCATTCTGTAGGGGGTGAGCACCCTTGGTGGGATGACACTCCTTAGAGGAGTTTGCAGATGGAGCTGGACATCTCTGCTTGGTGGTGCCAAGAAGAAATAGGGCTGATGTATGTCTCCAAGGACTAGGGTGTGTGCGTGGTGCTAAGGGGAGGGTGAGGCACAAGTAGAAACGATGGGGAATGTCAAGCACAGCAGTTTGGTAGTTTTTTCCTCTGTCTTATCTTTTGCTGAGACTCATGGGGCTTTCTTCTTTCCATTTCTTCCTCTCTGTGCAGGTGAATCTCTGCAAGTCACTGTACAGCCTGCCTCCACTGTCCAGAAACCTGGGGGCCCAGTCAGCCTGGGGTGTGTCGTGGACCCGCCAAGAGTGAACCTCACCTGGAGACTGAATGGGAAGGAACTGGATGGATCAGACGAGGTGCTGGGGATTCACATCGAGAGAGGGAAACTCATCATCACAGCTCTCAACAACCACACTGTGGGGCGATACCAGTGCATTGCTCGTGTGCCCGAAGGAGTCATTGCCAGCGTTCCTGCAGTGGTCACCTTGGCTAGTGAGTAACTCTGCCATCCTATGCATTACTCAGGCCATCTGGAGAGGTTCATCTAAGTTCACTGGTTCACTCTGGCATGAAGGGAGGGCTCCTTTAACATGTCAGGCTATTTCGTAGCATTTTAGTTCGTGGACTGGCTGTTGTGTCATGGCCCAGCTATAAGCTACGCAGTCCTTCTGCACAGTAGGCTGCCCACCTGTCCCACAGTGATAGTTTTTACACGACCATAAATAGCTGGAATTACCTGATTGATGTGTGGTTGGTTCCCTTACTGCCATGCTGCCCCATTGGGTTGCTGACTTCTTGATTGAGATTTCCAGAAAGTACCTGTCACTGTTGATCACCAAACTTCTGCCTGCTCCCCCTTCCCAGGGCTTTTTTTCTCTCCTTGCAAGGTTGCAGTGGTCACTGTGATCCACCTCGTTTCTGAGCTCCAGGATTTTTGATGTGATGCTCACCACTGCTCCCTAGGGAGGCTGTGTGTGGGCCATCCTTGTTTGGGCATCTGAGAGTCTGATCTTCTCTGAGTCATGTGGAGTGTTTGGTGGAGCAGGTTCGTGCTACGGAGACCTCAATCCTTTAGCAGTGACAGCACTGCTTCATCTTCCTGGCACGGGGGGAGCTTGGGGCTAAGCCTTAAGAAAGTAAAGAAGTGAAGATGTTTGTGCAAAGTAGGGGCTGGTTTGGCTTTAAAACCAAGAGCTATTGGCTTGTCACTGATACATTAATCAGAAGTGAAATGTTTAGGCCAGGCTGGGTGGGAGGAGGAGGTGAAGGAGAGTTGCTGCACTCCAAAGTGGGGTGGGAGGGGATTGTCACGGGGCCGAATATGTTGGGGGATTTGGCCTGAGCTCTGTGCAGAGATTAAGTTTCGGAGAACACATTCCAGAGCAGAAAGGAGGTTGTGTGCACTGGTGGCCTGATAGAGGGAAGAAGAGGAGGGAGAGGTGGATGGGATTACCAAGGGCATGGTTCGCATTTAGGAGAGCAGGGTGTGCACAGCTCCTCAGCCTGATCATTTCATTCTTAGGCTGCTCTCCTTTTCCCCTCACTCCCACCCACCACCACCAGCTCTGTCTTCTAGAGCAAAGCATGTCTCTTTGACACACCTCCTTGGTTCCAGCATCAGAGGTGAACAGCAGATGGGTCCTACAGCACCAGAGGGGCCCTGTGCTAGGCACTGTGCGTCCCCTGTCCTAGGGAAACAGGGACCATGTCCCATGTGCCATGGCAGCCTTGGATGGGGAAGGCTTAGAGAAATCTGTGGGTGAAGAGTAAGCAAACAGCCCTGGGGAAGACATGGGGCTGGAGGTATAGGAGAGAAACCTTCTGAGGGTGATAAAACAACCAGGTTCATGTCTGTGAGATGGAAACAGCACACAGAAGTGGCTTTGCAGTGGTTTAAAATAAGAGGGGACACCGATTTGTGGTGGGACTGAGATGGATAGCTGTGGTAGCACACGCACCACAGGCTGTCATGCCTGCTCCAGACCTCACCTATAGGGCCTTGCTGTGAGCTGGTTTGAGGGAGACCAAGCTCTGAGGGAAGAGGGGAGACCTGGCAGGTTGGCATTGCCACCGGTCCTTTGGGCTTCTTCCAGATCACCTACTGGGCTGAAAGGAACCCTCAAAGAGTCTCGGCCTCATCCAAAAATTACTTTCAGAGATGGAAGAGTGAAACTGGAATGTGCATATGAAAGAAGCAGGAGGGAAAGAATGTATTTCTGAGATTATGGCTTAGGTTTATTTTGGAAGCGGATCTGAAGTCACTGGAAAAAGTGTCCTGGTAGATTTCAAGGGGTTTAGGTAACATCTTCTGGCCAACGTTTTGGCTGTTGGCACTCCCTTTTCTCCTCCTTTGGAGGAAATATCCTTGAGTGTCCCAAACCTGCAGGGTCTCCTTGGATCCTGGGATAATTCACAGGGAAAAGCATACTGAAGTGCTTGGCTGGGGGAGTAGGGAGACAGGGGTAGTGAAAGTCAAGCAACTCACTGTATTCACAGAAAAATCCATGCCTTCAGCTTGACAGTTATCCTGCAATGGATAGCCATGACATTTAAAACCGAAAAAATAATCAGGGGTGAAGCAAAGGGAAGCACCTGCTGTAGTGCATCCCCAAAGCACGACCCAGCAGCCAGGGATGAGAGGAGCGCCTGTGCGCTCTGGGAACGCAGTGGGGAGGCTCACACGTGGGGAAAGCCAGGATGCAGCACTCATGGGCAGCGACCCTGCGCGGGGTCAGGCCCTGGGTCCCTGAGGAGTTTGCAGCTGCTTGCTGAAACTGGCCCCATTCATTTTCCTTCACTTGGGCCTCTCTGCTGACAGCTCCCCAGAGGCGCTGGTAGGGAGGAGGCCGCTTGCAGGTTGGAAAAGCATTTGCTGAGCCAACTCAGGGGGTCTAGCCTTGGGGGCAGAAGTGGTGCGAGGCGGGGAGAGAAGGAAAACACAGGTGGGGCTCCCTGAGCCTTCAGAGGGCTGGCACAAGGGCTGTCTGGGGGCGACAGGGAGCTGAGGAGCAGCAGGGCTTTGGGATGCCAGAGGCTGGAAGGTGGCATTGGTGTGCCAAGGAAGCAGTGAGAGGACTTTCACCTTGAGGGCCTGCTTTCTATTTACTACTGCTCCTTCTCAGAGTTATTTATGGCCTCCCATTCATTTAATCTGATCCGTCTCGCCCGTCCTGCTGCTTGGCCCCCAGCCCCAGGATTCAGCTGGTTTCACTCCCCGATGACAGCGGCTGGGCAGCTGTGGGTTTGACCCTCCATGTGCCTCCTCACGGGCTGCAGATGGACACAAGGAGTGGCCTTTGCTTGCGCTCTCTGCCACACGAAAGAAGAAAATAACAATAATAATAAACCCTGTTATCCCAGCACAGCTGGGATTTGCAGCCATGGAGAGGGTAAAGCAGTTTCTCCTACTTGCATGAAAACCTTGGGGTGAAGCTGCTGTCCCCTCATATGGCCCTGCCATGCGGCACAGGGGGAACCGATGGGAAGCTGAGACCACCTGAAGGCAAAACCCACTGGCAAGTAGCTCAGCTCATTCCCTGTGGGGGAGCAGGAATTCAGGGCAACAGTCTGGCAGGAAGCTTTTATGCCTGCGTATTGGAAAATCTCTTGTCCTTTTGCCCACTTCTCCCTCCACGTCTCCATTGGACCCTGCAGCCCCGTTCCTTCATCCTCTCTGCAAGTGGCCCGAGGTTCCTGTCCCCTCCAAGGGGCATCTGCAGCTGTGTGAGCTGCTAGGGGGCTGCATTTGAAGGACCCCCTGCAGCCATCCTCCGTGAAGCCACCCCAGCGGTCCCCACATGGAGACGGAGCTCTTGGCAGTGCTGTGGGGCTGCTTTCTGGGATTGGTGCGTGTGCACACGTGTGTGCATGTGCAGATCTCTGCCAGAGTTACTGGAGCCTATTCCTTGGCTCCAGAATCTTAATTTGGCCGTGGTGAATCCAGACCACCAAGGCACACATTAATTTTCTTGGTGCTCGTTTATGTTTTGTTGATCGGAGAAATATGCGTGATGTGTGCAGGCAGACACTGGGCTCTCGCCTCTTCTCCACCTCTTTCCATTTCTGTGGCTCCTGCTGTTTTATTCCTTGATGGAGTAGGAAAGCAAAGAGGAGAAACTACCCGGCACCCTTCCCCTCCCCGGCAGTAACTTTCCTTGCTGGAAGAGAGCGGGTCGCCGCCAGCTCTTCACACGTTAAGAGTTAATCTTCATCTGGCTTTAATACCCGGTGGAAACATGGCTCCCCTCCTCAGCTTGTCTTAAAGGATTAATGGCATTTCTGAAGTTCACCCTTATTCCTTCTTTTTAGGATTTTTTTTTTTTTCTTAATCGAACGATGCCAAGAAATTCCAAAAGTATGAAGCATGTTCGCTGCAAATCATTTTTATGACATTGCAAAACCTCCCCTCCCCTGCTCAGCCCGGTCCCCTCCCCTCGAATCCGGGCACGGGAACACTCGCTCCCCGAGCAGCCGCCCGGCAGCCCCTCCGCGCCGCCTTCGGGGAGGCTTTCTCGCCACCCTGCCAAGAGGGCTGGTTTTTATTTAAACCCCATAAAGGATCTTGCTTTAATCAGAAAGTCTGCTTGAGAAATTTCATGTCACTTTTCCATGACTGTGGGTGGGAGAAGCTCGGAGCCAGCGTTGTCTCTTTCTCTTGGAGCGCTGCTCTGTTTCGCAGAGAACAAAAACACATTTTTTTGCTGGCTCGGCTGCCAAGGGCAGGCTGCACTGAGCACGCCCTCCACAAGCCCTTCTGCTCCCCAGCTCCCCAAACTTCCCGTGGGCACTGGCACTGTGCACCTGGATGCCATCAGACGGGTTGGCTGAGCTGTTGACAGTGCGGGGCCTCATCGTGTCTGATGGCACAGGGTTTGAGGATGAGTGCTCTCCTCTTTGGGCAGTGGGAGAGCTCATGGTGACGTGCAGAGCTGGGAGTGATGCCAATGAAAAACGTGTAGAAGGTTCCCTTCCTCACCATCACCCTGGTATCCCGACTTCACGCACCTTTTTGCCCAGTCACCCTTGAAGCATCCCAAGATGGGGGATTCTCTCTGGAAGCTGTGTTTTAATTGATACACTTGGTAGGAAGGAGAAGCAGATCTATACAGCTCTGATATGGGGCCAGTTTCCCTGGCTGCTGTAGATGGAACATTCCTCTGCTGGAACAGTGGCGAAGCAGCCCTGTGTCTGTGGGGAAAGGATGAATTGGGGTGCCAGGCTAGCTGAGATGTTCCGTTGTTTGCTCCCTTTGCAGATCTCAAGGATTTCAAGTTTGATGGCCCTCACGTGATTGAGGTGGATGAAGGCAACACGGCTGTCATTGCCTGTGACCTGCCCGAAAGCCATCCCAAGGCCCAGGTCCGCTACAGCGTGAAGCATGAGTGGCTGGAGGCCTCCCGAGGTGAGCACCACAGCACCTCTGTCCTGTGGCCTCAGATTTACCCTTTTTGTCTGATCTGAGCACAGGTTCTTTTAGGGTTTCTGGCAACGCTTCGTGTATTGCCTCTGCCTGGGACTGAGACGTAACACCAGCGTGCAGAAGGAAGCTTGGGGAAAGGAAGTAGAATTAGGTGATGAACTGCACTACTCTTCATTGGGCGTCTCTGTATGTCCATGTAATATATTTCCATCCCAGTCTCTGGATAAAGATGATTCTGAATTAGGGGGAATTTTTAAAATTTGGAACTAAATTCCGCAACTTTACTCTTATCTTCTGTAAGTACCTGTTACAAGCTAGCTTCACCTGCAGCACTCTTCCTCCCACAACTGCATCATATCTTCTGATGTGTGAACAAAAAGGGCTCATTTCAGTGCTTTCGGTGTTATCCCATTGTGGTTTTTTTCCCTTCTCACTTGTCCACCTTTTCTCTTAGGGCACGGTGTTTCATCCAGGTGCTGCATCTTGAGCCATCTCCTCTTCTCTCTCTACAGACAATTACCTTATCATGCCATCCGGGAACCTTCAGATTGTCAATGCCAGCCAAGAGGATGAGGGGACTTACAAATGTGCTGCCTACAACCCTGTGACACAGGAGGTGAAAACCTCAGTCTCCAGTGAGAGGCTCCGTGTGAGACGTAAGTCCCTCTCCTTTCATTGCATGTCACCTTCTCAGCCGTTCCAGCCCTGGGAGCATATACACAGTGCTATTTCAGCTGGGTTTGGTGTGAGCTGACATCAGTAGCTGCTGAGAAAACCCCTTTCTGGCAGCAGAGTTCCCCTGGGTCTGCTCCCAGGGTTTGTGTACGCAGCCTTGGGATTGCCATACCTCTTCAGGACTTACTCTTGGTGATCCATGAGCAAAGGCCCGTAGTCTCTCAGCAAAACCACTTGCCGCGTGCACAGATCTTTTGAAGAACAACCTTCTTGTCCCGCATTGCCACCTTCCTTCCTATTACCTCCTCCCTCCTCTTCTCCCAGGCTCCACAGCGGAGGCCGCTCGGATAATCTACCCGCCTGAAGCTCAGACCATCATCGTCACCAAAGGTCAAAGTCTCATCCTGGAGTGTGTGGCCAGTGGGATCCCCCCCCCCCGCGTCACCTGGGCCAAAGATGGCTCCAGCGTGTCGGCGTACAATAAGACACGGTTCCTGCTCAGTAACCTTCTGATCGACCCCACCAGCGAGGAGGACTCGGGCACCTACAGCTGCACTGCTGACAATGGGGTTGGTGAGCCTGGAGCAGCCTTCATCTTCTACAATGTGCAGGTGTTTGGTGAGTGCTGCTGTAGCTCTTGTTTCGGGAAGGGCTGGGACTTGCTCAGCTGCTTTCAGGGAATAATATTTGTGCCGCTGTGCTTTTCCTCTCTCTGGACATACCACAGTGTAAGTCAGACCGTGCCTGTGGTTCCAGTTTCTAGGAGATGGGATAAATTCTCTCTTGAGGGTGAAAAGTTCTTCCTTCCAGGTTCCTACCATGAGCTTCCTCCTCCCATGGGGAAGCTCATCATCTTGTGCCACTGGGTTTGCACTTGCACTCTTTAGTGGAGGACTGGTTCTTTCTCAGACATACATGAGATTGGTATAGAGGAGCCATCAGAGCGTCCTGCTTTTCACTTTGTTCTGCAGGGAAGCTCTCTATGGGGTGAGAAATGGAAAGAATACCACACGTTAGGTATTTCTACCACATATCCTTCCCCTTCTCACAAGCTGTAGGGAGGGTAAGCCCAGGTTTTGATAGATTGCATGTCATCCAAGTGTCACAGAGGTGTGGGAACAAATGCAGCCTTTGCAGAGTACTGTTTCAGCTAATAAAAATGGGGAGTCGTAGGTGCCTGCTGTCACCATGTGACTGAGAAGGGAAGCTGGCCTTAGGACATCTCTTCTTTTGGTTTGTGTGGGTGCTGAAGGGAAGATGTTACAAATCAGACCCACATGGTATCCCATAAAGGTAGCAGCACTGGCAGGGAGGGTTGAAAATCCATCCTTTCACCCTCATCCCTGCCAGAAAGTAGGGTGCAAAGCCAGGACTGTGCCATGCTCCCTGCCAAGTGGTGATCATTATTTGTGCTTTTCTCCTCGCAGAGCCCCCAGAGGTCACCATGGAGCTGTCCCAGCAGATCATTCCCTGGGGCCAGAGTGCCAAGTTCACCTGTGAGGTGCGAGGGAACCCCCAGCCCTCAGTCATGTGGCTGCGCAACGCCGTGCCGCTTTCTGCCAGCCACCGGCTCCGGCTGTCCCGCCGGGCACTGAGAGTGGTCAGTGTGGGGCCTGAAGACGATGGCATTTACCAGTGCATGGCAGAGAACGAGGTGGGAAGTGCTCAAGCCATGGTGCAGCTGAGGACGACCCAGCCAGGTGAGTCCCTCCTTTGAAGCTTGTAGTCATTCAGAGCTAGAGGCCAGCGAAAGAGCAGAGAGGAGAAGACTGGTGTGTAACACTCGTGGCTTGGGTTTGAGCTGCTGTACTCTTCCTTCTTTTTCATCCTATACACTGAATGGTTTTGGAGATGCTACCTCCTTCCTTGGACCCCGCTGAACTCAGCCAGGGTCAGAGGGGCTGTCAGAGAGGCAGGATGTCCCCTGTGGTTGAGGCCTGTCCTGGGAGGGGCTCCAGTGAGTCATGTCATGTTTGTACTAGGAGAAGGAAAGTTTGTTTCTAACACTTTTTGGAGAGACCAGGCAGGCAGCATCACCTGGGACCTCATACCTCTAAGTTATCTGTGGTGCAGCAGGTGAATAGCTCCAGGCTTCTAAGAGGATTCAGGGGGCTTCTCATAGCTCTGTCTTCATTGCAGTCTGGATCACACATTTCCCCTGCCTGCACCCCTCATTTACTCTCATCATCTTGTCTTTCAGGAGCTACCCTCAGTTCTGAGCAAGACGCATCAGCTCAGCCCCCAACACCGCCTTCCAGGGACGGTGCCTTAAAGCTGCCCCTGGATAAAGGCAGTCCTCCAAAGCCTGTGACCACCCCACTGGCAGCATCTCCGCAGTGCTCAGCCAACAAGGAGCTGGTGTCTCCAGCCGAGGCCCCCATCATCCTCAGTTCTCCCCGAACTTCCAAGACAGACACTTATGACCTAGTGTGGAGACCCCGGCCCGACAGCAGGGCCCCAATCCTCTACTACGTGGTGAAGCATCGCAAGGTATTACCGTTTTGCCATGCTCCCTCTTTCTTCCATGCTATTCTCCAGCTGCCTGGTAGCCTTGTCACATGCCCTCTGGACAGTGCACTGGGACATGGACACGTATTGCTCACTGGTGGTGATGGTCAAGAAGAGATGGTAGGGGTGTGCATGTCAGTCTCAAAATGAAGAGGGTGTGTGCACACATGTGTGCCTTTCCAGCTCTCATAGCCATGCTACCTCTTCTGGGAAGCTTCTAAACCCCAGCTTTCTGAAGGTTTTCTTTTGGAGGCTGAAGGGCAGTGAGTGTGCTGTTGAGATCTTGCTGGTGGCATGCCATGGTGCATGGAGCGGTGCTGAGCCCCGCTGAGCCTGGAGACTCCTGCCCTCTGCAGTGCCTCTCAGCACAGCAGGCAGGGTGAGGCCAGAGCTATTAGCCAGCAGATTCTCTAAATAGCAAAGCAAAGCACATTGAGGTAAAAATTCTGCTGTTGATGTGAAGAGCACTTCTTGGCATTTTACTGGGAGCAAGGGGGAAGAAGCCTGTATTTCCTTTGAGCTGGCAGATGGTTGCAGCAGAGAGGTTGGTTTTGCTTTGGGCTTTGAGTACATTTCAGATCTACTGTGTTTTGGATTCACAACCACTGCAAGCCACCGTTTATATATACGAATATATGTATCTGTTTTCCTGAAATGGTTTGATTTCATGAAAATGTGGTATAACAGGAGGCTGTGGTAACACCCCCACATCGCTGATTTCTTTCTAAACAAAACTAAGGCTGAGGGTTTCAGCTAGCTTTTGCTTTAAATAACTCTTTAAAACAAAGAAGATGCCAACACAAGAACACAATGGGACAAGTTTCAAAAACAAAAGATGCCAAAAACCTCACCAGACTGTATAGGGTGTAGTAGTCTGCCAGGAAGAGATTTGTCCCCCAGTGGTGTATCATGTAACAAGCAATTCTGTGTGCAATCTTGGCTTGCAGGCTGGAGTTTGTCCATATTTTATTTGTTTTTCAGCGCTTCACCTGGAAGGGGCTGCAGGGCAGTGGAGGTCACCATGGGTCACTGCAGTTTGCAGTAATATGTTTTCAGTGTAGTCCAAATTCTCAGCTGGAGACTCTTTCTTGGGATGCTGAAGGATTGTGTGGAAAGGAATTAGTCCCAATAACCCTCAAACTTGTTTAGAAAGAGTCTCTTTCTATAAGAGATCTGTAGGATCAAGTTATATAATGATCTGGTTTAACCATCTCTGACTGGAAAAGCATGTGTGTGGAGAGGGAAGGAATCAATTCAGCAACAAAAGAAAAGGCTCTTTGTGTGAGAGATGGCCGAGGAAAGTAAAACCTTCTGACAGGAGGCTTAAGATTGTCTGGATGAGGGTCTGTTTCTCCTCTGGAAAATATCCACAGATGTCTCTTCCTCCTGCTCCTACAATGCCCCTAAAATCTCAGCAGCCTGCACGCAGTCAGATGCCATAGAGTTATTATCTTTGTTCGCTTTTTCTTTCCTGGATATTTAGCAGTCTTCAGGGTTCTCCCCCCCCGGCCTCACAGCTCTGCAGGCTCAGGAATAAAAATAAAATGAGGCAGGCATTAATCAGTCAGTGTCAAATGCCTGGAGAACAGATGAATGATACGGCCAAGTCCTGGCATTTCCGTTCTGTCATGTTGCCTGCATTGCTAATGCTGCTTTCAGCATCGGGTCACCTTAGCGTCCTGTGTGTTTGCCTGCAAAAATATTATCCTTGCAGCTGGGGAGAAGGCGGAGCATCCCACCTCCCCTCCTGCTCCCTATGGGGTGGTGGAACATCGCTGGAAACCAGAATGTTTCCGCGTCTTTCTGGGTGCTCGGCCGCACAGCATCCGTTCCTGCAGGAGGCGCTACAGTTTAGCCAGGAGCGGCCCAAGGTGAGGCTGCTTACCCTTTACTTTGCCCATGGCCTGCCTCGTTCTCCCAGCAGGTGGCCAACTCCTCCGACAGCTGGGCCGTGAGAGATGTGCCGGCCTCGCAGCACCGCCTGACGCTCACCAGGCTGGATCCCGGCAGCCTCTACGAGGTGGAGATGGCCGCTCACAACTGCGCCGGAGAGGGACAGACGGCCATGGTGACCTTCCGGACTGGTAAAGGTTAAAGTGATCCTGGGGTAGTTTGCTCTGAGGCGGTGGGGTGCCCTCCTTCCTCTCTCTCGGTGTCTCAGTCGGACACCTGCAGAACCACACAAAATAGGCCTGGGAGGGAAGTCAGGAGGTCGCAATGAGATTTTCAGAAAGCTAATTAAAAGTTTTAGAAAACTAAGTGCTAGTGGGGGCAAAAATAAGTCAATTAACAGTATAACAATTCTGCTTTAGTTCCTCTCTTCAAGTTGAGCACTTGGAGCCTTCAGGGCTGTTTGAGACCAAAGACTGTTTACATCAGCATTGCAACTGGGAATGTTTTCTTCATTCATCACAGCAAAAATGAACTGTCACCCACACCAGCATGTCCCTGATACCATCTCTCCATCCTACACAGGCCGGCGCCCAAAACCAGAGATCGTTGCCAGCAAAGAGCAGCAAATCCAGAGGGATGACCCAGGCACGAGCACTCAGAGCAGCAACCAGTCTGACAACAGCCGGCTGTCCCGTAAGGCTCTGGGCAAGGCCTGTCCTGTTTTCATCTCCTACCTGTCTGTCCCCTTTCTGTCCCCAGTGTCAGTTTCCCCTTGCTTGCTGCTCCCACATCATCGAGGCCTCCCGTTCTGTCTCCAGACACGCATCCACAGTTCTCACTGCTGTCTCCTGTTACAGTGGGTGCTCACACCTTGCTTAAGTTGGAAAGGGGAAAAAGAGTGAGATGCAAATGGCAGTAAAAGATGTTTGGAGAACAGAAAGTGAAGGGAATGAGGATTTGAGGGTCGCAGCTCCAACTAAGAGCACTTGGGACTTAGAGAGCATATGTGTGGTGTGTGATGCATTTGTGAGGCTGTGATGAAGGCCATCCTTCACCCACATCCCCCCTGAGCTACAGCATTCTCCAGACATGTTGGAAATGTGTCTTGATGTCCACCTGTGCCCCCTGCAGCTCCAGAGGCACCAGATCGTCCAACCATCTCCATGGCTTCAGAGACATCTGTGTATGTGACCTGGATCCCCCGTGGGAATGGTGGATTTCCTATCCAGTCCTTCCGTGTGGAATATAAGAAACTGAAGAAGTCAGGAGACTGGGTCCTGGCCACCAGTGACATTCCTCCCTCTCGCCTCTCTGTGGAAATCCCAGACCTGGAGAAAGGTAGGCACATGTTCTCTCCGCTTCCTGGGGGTCTGTAGGCCATGCAGGCCCTGTAGGACAGTGAACCATCCTTCATGTCACACTCAGCCCTGGCACATATAAGCAGGGCGAAGCCTCCCCAGCTCCAGCCTTAGGTGCATGGGGAAATGCTGCAAATGCTTCTCCAATTTCTCCAGCTGCAGAGACCAGCATAGATTTGACCTCCCTCAGGGAGGCTCACACATGCTTTTCTGCATTACGGGACATAGTTACTAAGGGCATTAGTGTCTTGTTTTTGCAGTTTACTAGATAGGACAGAACTTTTCCTTCTTTTCTCTTTGCTGGCAACTTTTCTCACCACAGGCGAGACAGATGGGCGTGCAATTCCCACGGAGTTTCACATGAGAAAAAAAGGCATCACTGAGTGGGACAGATTTAAAAAGCAAAATACCTACCCAAACTCAAAGAGCACAGAAAGGATGTCTCAGTTAAAATGACTTCGGCTTAGAACTTTTATATGAGATTTATGTACCTGATTTCTATGCAGTAGAGGAAGGATGCTATCCTGTACCTGCACTAGAGTAAGGGCAGATTTCAGGCCACTCTGCATCCAACCATCCACCCCACCTCCCATAACTGCTACATGGCTTCTAGACCAGCCAGACAGGAACTGGGAGAGACAAGTAAAAGCAGACTTTGTCTATCACATGGCTGAAATGTGGCCATTCTGTGTTTGTACTTCAGCCAAAGTATCTCTGTAGTTTTCTTCGCTTTCTGGAGAAGACATGGCCCCCTCCCCACAGCTAAGCCTGTGCTGACAGTAGAACTCTTGATATACATCAGTGCTATCTTAAAGAAATTTCTTTTATTCCCCATTTCTTCCCAAGGCTTTTCCTATAAGTTTCGTGTCCGAGCACTGAACATCCTGGGAGAAAGTGAACCCAGTGCTGCATCTCGGCCATACGTGGTGTCTGGGCACAACAACCGAGTCTACGAGCGCCCCGTGGCCGGGCCATACATCACCTTCACAGATGCCATTAACGAGACCACCATCATGCTGAAGTGGATGGTAAGCTTTGTGGGGGAGAAAGAAGGACCTCTGAAAGTGCAGGAAGCGGATGTGTAGGTGCTGCTTGCCCAGCTCACACATTTTCAGGGTGACCACACCAGAACTTGTCACTAGCACAGATGGATTGGAGAGCCTTAGCTGTCACAGGCATTGAAAGCTGGGCTCGTGCCACGCAGAAGTGCAGGAAGTCAGAGTGCTTAGGAAATCCTTTTAATCTGAATCCAGCATTGTGAACAGGAGGCATTTCAGGGATAACCTCGGGGTCTTGACCATTTTGTCCAGCAAACATGGTTCAGCAATGCGTGGGGTGGCTGCTTGCTTTCCTGGCCAAATTCCTGGAATCTATTAGCACCTCTGTCTGCCCCAGTAGTTTCCAGGAGATGTGTCCTCTTCACTCTCACTTGCTAAACAGCAGTTCTGAGTGCTGGTAATTGTGTACAGCAGTTCAGCCCTGAGGATTTTTAGGAGTGGGCAGGATATTTTGGCTCACAAGCCCAGATCTGAGTGTTTCCAACAGCTTAGAGCTTACTCAGAGGGATGCATCACACTCTTCTCTCCCAACTTCTGATTCAAAATTGCTCCAGGGCAGGATGGGCAACGATGTTATTTTAAACGCACTAGCTGATAAAGTACTAGATTAAAGGCAGCAAGAGCATATGTTGCTGGGGCAGTACAGCCCAGATGAGGGAGGAGCAGAGTTGTCTTCAGAAATATGAGACTTCTACAGTCACTGGTTTGTAGTAAGATGGATGCAGTTTGTCTGGATGCCGTTAGTCTGTTGGAGTCAAGGTGATGGTGTGCTTGTCCTTGCACAGCTGAGTCACTTGCTGAAGAAAAGGAGGGACAGAGTAGGGCCATGAAGATGATCAGAGGACTTGAGCAGGGGGGACATTATAGCATCCTTCCTAGACCTGGAGGAGACTTACAGAAAAGCTGGGGAGGGATGTGTTTTAAGAGCGTGTAGCGACAAGATGAGGAGAAATGGCTTTAAACTGGAAGAGGGTAGATTTGGACCAGATATTAGGAAGAAATTCTTTACTGTGAGAGTGGTGAGACACTGAAGAAGGTGTGGATGTCCCTTCCCAGGAGGTGTTCAGAGCCAGGCTGGATGGGGCTCTGAGCAACCTGATCTAGAGGGAGGTGTCTCTGCCTATAGCAGGGGGTTGGAGCTAGATGGTGTAAAAGGTCCCTTCCAACTCAAATCATTTGATACTTCAGAGAAAAAAAATCACAGAAGCAGAGCATAGGATGACTGGGTGGACAGGACCAAATTCATGGCCTGCTTGCTATGTGACAGAAGCAAGATGTAGGAGTGTAAAACGTCAGTGATCTCTGAGAAGGAAGCCCTTACTTATTGTGAAAATTAGTGGAAGGACAAGGAAGAGATCCTCTGCTGGGACTTCCTCCTATCCCATCCTATTTATCCTGACTGCTCCTCAGGCAGAACAGTATGGATCTGACAACACAGATAATGTAATTATCTCTGCTAATTTCTGCTTTTCTTCCTCTGCAGTATATCCCAGCCAGCAACAACAACACTCCCATCCATGGCTTTTACATCTACTACCGCCCTACAGACAGTGACAATGACAGCGACTACAAGAAGGATGTGGTAGAAGGTAGGAGATATTTGGACACTGGTCCTAACTACTGGTTTCTCCTGTAAGACGATGTGTCCAGAAGGAGCCCTGGTGTACCAAAGGTTACTGCTGGATATTTTCCACCTGACACTGCTGCAGAGGTGGGTTGTCTGCTCCCAGGAAGCTAATGGCACCTGTGTGTGTGTTCTCTCCTCAGGAGATCGATACTGGCATTCCATCAGCCACCTGCAGCCAGAGACCTCATATGACATCAAGATGCAGTGCTTCAATGAGGGTGGTGAAAGCGAGTTCAGCAACGTGATGATCTGTGAAACCAAAGGTGAGCAGCTTTGCAGGGCACATCTGGGAGCACAGCACTCTATCCCTGCTGCCTGCTGCCGTCCAGAGCACAGCGAGGCAGGAGTCATCCCTGCATGTCATCTGAGCTGTGACAAGGGACAGAAGAGAGCAGGCAGGCTTGTTGATGCTGTTGCTCAGTGTACACCCACGCCGGTACTCACATTTCTGGAGCGTGCTGCTCTTCCTCCTGCTGTGGCTGTATCTCATTCTCTATCTCTTCCCTTCACAGCTCGGAAGTCTCTTGGCCTGCCAGGTCGTCTTCCACCCTCAACAGTGGCCCCTCAGCAGCATCCTCCGCTCAGTGGTGGGCACAGTGGCCTGGGGACAGGAGCCATGGTGGCCCGTTCCAGTGACCTACCGTACTTGATCGTAGGCGTCGTGCTGGGCTCTGTTGTACTCCTCATTGTGGCCTTCATCCCCTTTTGCCTTTGGAGAGCCTGGTCCAAGCAGAGTAAGAGTTCTTTCTAGAGATGTAACCTTGTGGGTTAGATATGGCCCTGAGCGTAGTTGGGATCAAACATACAAACTGTGAAGCCTGCACATTCTGGGAAGCAGGGAAAGAGTGGCAGAGGGCAAGTTCCAAGTGTCTGGTGGAGCTCCCCCATCAAGATAAAGGCCACCATCCAATCATTTGTTTGCAAGCGTGCTTTGTGTGCCAAAACAGCTGCCTGATAGGACGGCTTAACTCTATCATTTTCAGTAGTTCACTTCAGGAAGCTCAGCTTTACCCCTGCTTTTGACCTCATACTTTCTTCCTTCTGCAGAGCAGACCATCGACATGGGCTTCCCAGGAGCTGGACTGCTGGTGTCATCCTGCCAGTACACAATGGTGCCCCTGAGAGGCATTTCTGCTCCTCGTGCCAATGGACATCCCTACATTAATGGGCAGCCCTATGCCAGTGGGGCACATCTGAACGGCATCTGCCCCTCTGCGGGAGTGGACTATGTGAGCTCAAAGCCCCAAGATTACAGCCCAGATGACATGCAGCAGGTATGTCCACACCCACTTAACAGCTGATTTGACATGAGCCATGGCCGTTGTTGCAGTGGGAGGACTTCTCCAGATGTGCTTGACACGTACTGCAGCACATACAGTTGGCTCTTACTGCTGCTTTATGTCATTGCTCTGCTAAGATCCTTTCTCTCATTCTAGTCACACGAGGAGACCAATGCCTTGCTGCAGGCAAGAGTGCTGCAGAATGGGAGTGCCCAGCGAGACTACCAGCCCACTAGGTTGGTCCTGGTTTACCAAGGGGGGGGATGAAACAGTCAATCTTGTGGGGGCCATCGAATACATGCTTACAATGGCTAGTGCAAACGTGTCCTTGTCTGCTCCAGTTCACTTGGGAAACAAACCTGTGCTGCAGTGTTCAGCCTTTCTGGTGTAAACCCTTTTCACACACCTCATTCCTCTCACCGTTTGAAGGATAGGGTGATTTCACTTTGGAGGTGGCTGTCCCATTTCCTCCTTGTGCATAGACTGAAAAGTACAGTGAGAGAAACTAACATCTGTGGCTGGATGCTGATAAACAGCTGCCCAGAATCTGGCCAGTTGTTTCTCACGTTCAGAGCCTCTGTCATTATTCCCATGCTGCACAGAAGGCATAACTCCCTAGCTTCTGTGGCACTGGCCAGGTTTTGAATCACAGATACCAGTTTGCAACACCTCATTCTCACCCTGCAAGCATATCCAAATTTCTCCTTGTTCAGGAATGGTTTGTCATTTTATCAGTGCAGCTGGCTGAACTGTTGCACGATGTGCACCTTTCAAGGAGGAAAGACATGAGTAGTGCTGAACTCCTTTCTTTGTCTGTGTGCCTCCCTAGATTGCCCAGTTCAAGACCAGAGGACAGCTCTTTCCTGTACAGTCTCCCAGATGACTCCACTCACCAGCTTCTGCAGCCACAAGATGACTGTCCACACCTTCAAGAGCACTTCGTTGGCCTGCATCATCCAGCAATGGGCAGCAAAGTGGGAGGTCCTGGTTTGGATCCTCGACGAGATCCACTGTTCCACCATGGTAAGTGGTCTGGAAAATTCAGTGCTTGCTTCATCTCATTGCTTTGGGCTTATCTTGAAGGAAAACTTCACTGCAGAGGATGCTTGTTGGCTTTTCTCATTCTCAGTTCTGTGGTGCAAGGACTGTTTTCTTCCAATAGCATGAGAAGGCTGCACTAACAGTCCAGGCTGGTCAAACACCAAGGTCCCTGAAAAATTATGTGAATCCACCCCCCTAATACAGGATCCAGCCCTCCTGTAGCATGGATCAACTCACTGCATACAAGCATGGGAGTAAAGCCCCTGTAGCCAGGACTTTTAGAATGCAGTTGTTGGTCTTTGATCAGACTGTCTACCCTTGTAAAGTGTTGACTAGAAAGCTATCGTAGTCTCTCTCATTTTGGCACACATTTTAATTCTCTCTCACTCCTCTGCCTTTCAGGAAGCCCATTCTGCCTAGGCCTAGTGCCAGTGGAAGAGGTAGAAAGACTAGACTGCTGCCAGTCCAGAGGAGACCTCCATCCCCAGGCTCCAGTGCTCACATCTTTGAGTCAGGACCTACCAGGACATCTGAACAGCAGCTCGCCATCACTGAGGCCCTTAGAGACTCATTCTCCTATCAGTTAGGGACCAAGCTGCCTTTTGCAAAAGACTTATTCTAAAGAGAAAAAAAAAAGAATGGCTATTTATTTTTGTATAACACCTCTATTTATATATTTATGCACTTGTATATAGATGTATATGGATGTATATGTGCCTTTTATAATGCTATGGAGACAGAAGGCATCTTCAGCAAGGCAACAGGAGGGCCTGAGAAAGAAGGCAGCAGCCAGCTGTGGCACTGGGCTGCTCATCAGAGCACAAGATTGAAACAGCAGCATGAGGGACATCGCAAGACATGGGTGCAAATGAAGCTGCCACCACCTGCAGTGAGGGCTTCTCCTAGCACCAGGGGACAGCATGTCCCAGGAAGACACTCCTGTGAGTGGGCTGGAGTTATGCATTCTGCCTGATCACCTTCAACAAACTTTCACATAGACGCCATCTGCAGCTGCGTATCTGTAAAGACAAACCCATGCTTTAACAACTAAAATAAAGGCTTAAGTGTTTTCTGTGGCTGGTTGTATGCTAAAACCTTCCACAGAATGAATCTACATTGTTTTTTCCTTGTAGGAACATGGCAAGCAGGACACCTGAGGGAAGGTGACACTTCCCTGCAGTTGTAGCTTTCCTGTGTGGCACCTGTGTGAATCTTTTCAGTGCTGAGCTCTACTCAGCACAGACTAGCTCTACTCTCTGGCACATGCAAGGCAGCAAAATTAGAGGCTGACTTCACGTTTGCTATAGTCTTTGTGTCAGATAAATGGGACATCCTGCTCTTCAGTGCAGTTTCCCACCCCTACAGAGCAGGGGCAGACCTCTCACTGGTGCCACACCCTTCTAGCATTGTAGGCCCTAAGGAAGAAGGTCTCTTGGCTTTCCCCAGACATTGTGCTTCCTATTTCTTTTCACAGTGTTCCTAACTCAGGAGACACCTGCTGTTGCAGTGGGAATGTTTAACAAGGAACAAGACGCACCCGTAAGACAGACCTCCTCTACCATTTATTGAGAACCTGGGTGCTAGAGATGGAACTGCCCATGTGAAACATTGTTTGCAGCCTTCAAAAGCCATTTTGTACGGAGAGCTAAGAACAGGATGTGCGCACACACACACACACACACACACACACACACACACAGCATCTGTCCAGTGCAAAGCTCTGCAAAGGACTGACAACAACAGCATCCACTGGTTGCATTTGCACTTTTTAATTCCCTATCCACCACTGCAGCCATATTTGGATAGAGGAAACAAATACAATCCTTTACAGTGAAACCCCTGTATAACCAAAACAGTAAATTTCACACTTGCAAGTATTACTACTGCCATAGCTCAGTGTCTGCTTTTAAGGGAAACTTGAACTGCTAGTTGCTGTTTGTGGTGTAAGAACAGGTGTAAGAATTTTGTGTGGTGTCTCCAAGTCCTGTGGTGATGAAGGTTGTAGAAACCGACTGTTCCTGGTTAGGAGACTGAGTTGTTCAATTAAATGCCCATCTTTTCTGCTTAGAAGATTGATTTCTTCCCTTAGGATAGCTTCGTCGTGAGCCAAATGTTTCAGCTGTGACTCCATCCTGGCCTTCTCTTTGACATCAGCAGTTCGGGGGCCCTGAAATTCTACCCCCTGTAAGGAGAGAAAAAAATTGCTCCTATAAGAAATGCAAGAATTAACGGTGGAAGTTTATTTCATCTGGGAAAGTGAAGCTTTCCAAGAGGTGGAACAGTGACTGCTCCACTCCTCAGTCAGAACTACTTGGAAGACAGAGTGAGAGACCTTTATCTTTGGCTCGGTCTATTACCAATGGCCCAGTTCCACTGGGCAGCACCAGCCTGCATGGCTGACTGCAGGGCAGGATGTTCCATTAGAGATGGTGAGGGCTGGATGAGCCCCTTCCCAACAGTCCCAAACCTGCACGTAGTCCAGTAGCTAAGAGGTTTACCAGATCATCCTTCAGTGAATCCAGCTTGGTTTCAAGTTGCTGCTTTTCAAGGCAGAGCTGATTCAGCTGCTGTGCCTTTACGGTGTTTTCTTTCGTCAGCATCATTAGCTTCTGTTGTAAGTCTAAGATTCTCTTCTAGAAAGAAATCAAAAATTCAGCTAAGATGAGCGAGGATAAAAAGTGCAAAATGAGGAACAAGGGCTAAGCTGAACACGTGCCATGGGAGAGAGGGAAACAGCAAACTGATCCTGCATACAGTTGATCCTATAATACCTTTCATGCAATCTGTTCTGTTGGGTTTGTTTTTTATTTCTCTTTGATCCTTTCTTAGTGTTGAAAATAACTCAGCAGTTAGGCAGAAGTGTGGGAAAGGGAAGAGTTCTAGACACACTCCATTTGTGTGTAAGGTATCAAACTGGCTCCTACCCCTGCCACAAGCCAGCACAGGTGACAAATGGAGGCTAAGGTTATGAGTTTCCAATTTGAAATTCAGCTCTCATACCCAAATCCAGGAGGAAGACAGGGGTTCTTTGCACAGTGACAAACACAAGGCAATCAGGAGAGCGAAGAAGTGCAAATCTGAACATTCTGCTTTCATGGAAATGTGTGATGCTGTGCAAACACACACAGGAGTGGACAGTGCAGTTCCTTACAAAACAAACCTACTTTCTGGAGTTCATTATACAAACCTTGCAACACAGCCAGATGGATGCTGTGTTGAAGGATACCAGACTAACTTCTCAAAGGAGCAGAGCATCTCCCACAGCAAAGAGTAAGTCCAAAACATGATGACAACTGACATTAACAGGAAGAAATAGAAATCGCAAAACCTATTAGGAAGGGTGGGTGTGAAATATTAGTCAAACAAATTAAAATTAGGCATGATGCTCACACACAGAGATATTTTTTGGTTCTGCTGGGATACTCTTGCTTTCTAATTTTTTTTCTGTCTACATATTTTTGAAGTGTCAGGAAAGAACAGCATTCTGTAAGGACAGCTTGGCACTGTTGCCTGCCTGCACTATAGCAGCCGAGTCTTAGGTGTCCCAGGAAGACATGCACTTTTCATAACTGCTCAGTCTAGTGTCCCAGGCATACGCCAGGGATTCACTGCACTAAAATGATTCATCAGCAAATATGATGGGAGCAGGAGGTAGGTACCAACTGCCAGCTGAAATCTGAATGGTAGCACTCTGGGAGAACCTCACATAGGGACTGGAACAGAAAAATGCATTGGAGGACAGTTGAAAAATAAAAAAGCCATCAACAACTCCACAAGAAAATAGGATGTGCAGCAGCAGCTGAGCAGAGATAGGAGTCACGATGGGACATGGGAGTTGGACATTTTGGTCTGTTGGTGACAGGTGAAGAAAACAAACAAAAATGAATGTGTTGACAAAACGTTAGTGAAGCTCTTGAGCCCCAGGCAAACAAATCCTTAATAGAACATATTAATACATACCCCCTCCTCCCATCCCTGTACCTTACCGCATGCTCTTTGATTTCCTGGGAGTGCTCATATTCTTTCTCTATTATTTGCAATTCCAGCTCTTCCAAGTGTATGTTAAAAGAGCGTGCTTGAACTGCCTCAAAATCAACCACACGGCCAAACTTCAGCATCATCAGCCGACTGCATTTCTCTTCCAGACCTAACAGGAAAGGCATGGCACAAGTGGCAGAACTGCTTTTTGTGGGTTAGCAACAATTAGTTCTGTATCCCCAGCTTTTTGCCTGGGCTTTGTCATATATGATCCATAATAAATAATTCACACGAGTTCATACAGAGCTCACAACTGAATGCTGCCATCCGTCCTTGCACCTGGGCTATCAAAGCCACATTCAGTGAGCCATCCCCACACCAAAGCCTCAGCAGGCTGGCAGAGGAGATTCAAAGGTCATAGACATCTGAACATCTCTGGGTCTGGTTCTTGGGAAAGTAGATGTTTTGAATACAGAGTTTTTTCATTCTTCCCATGTTACATGAGGAAGAAATTGCATTAAAAGCTTATTTACCACAGCCCAGTGACCCTACAGTGCTGGAGAACAACCAGTACTCCACCCAAACAGTCCACTTGATACATTTTTTCTGCAGTAACCACTTGGGACATTTTCGATCTGCTGACACCCAGTAAGAGAGAAACTAGAAGCTGAATACTGTGGGGTATGGATTCTGTTACTCACGCTGAATAGTTATCTCCATCTCCTTTTTGTCCCGGACAAGCTGCTTATATTGCTGCTGAGCCTTCTTAAAGATCTCTCTCTGTATTATCTTTTCATGATGTAGGTCCACAATTCTCTTCTGCAGATACTCCAGGGACTGGTTGGTAAATACCAGAGCTTGGGAGAAGTCCTTGGGTATCTCCCCATTGAAGAAGTAGTCCACCTGCCAGAAAGAGCCATAAGCAAGGCTGACTTGACCTGTATAGGGTGCTGTTGATCGTTCTGGATAAAAAATGCACGAGTTTGAAAACTAATGAATGAGGTAATAGCATGGGCACAATCACTACCACACAGCAGAGCTCAAAGACTACTTAGAGCTACGAGGGCACCCTGTGTGTGAAGCTGTTCACCTTCCTATAGCAGCGAGAAAAGAAAAGGGTCTGGGGCTCCTATCGAGTGTCTCTGTGCTTCTGAATGGTCTGGGAACTGCCAAATGGCATAGCCAGGTCTGGGACTCACAGTTCAGTGTTTCTTATGAACATGTTAATGAGGGTAGATAAAACAAAGCTGCTGAGCTTGCCTCAGAAGTGAAAGCCACAACAGGCAGAGGCCTATCCTCCCTCTCTGAGGACAAGATTAAATCTAGAGGAAGTAACAGTATTGTCTGGAGTTTTCCTCTTCATTTTCTGCTTATCATCCCAGGGATAACAGCTGCATGAATTCACCGCATGCAATCCAGCATTCTTAAATTGGGCAAAACTCCCATTACTTTCAATAGTATTTTATTTGCTGTTGATTTTTGTTTGCTTGTTTTTTATTGTGTTTTGTTGTTGTCATAGTTGTTTTCCACAGAATATTAGTAGGCATAGGCCTGAAGGCATATTCCGTTCCAAACCTGTGAGTCACTTGAAGGCTACACACATTTCATCATTGTGCTGACTCTACCTGTCCTCATATGAACGAAAACAAACCCAGAGGAAATATGTAGTTCAATTAATGGCACTGTCACTCCAAGGAGGCAGCAGTGGATCAGGAAGTGAAAGGCCTCAGAAGCCAGTAACACCACTGTTCAGATATACATAGGCCATTTGCACCTGCCAAAAGTCAAACTTGATGAATGCACAAATCGTGAATTACCTGATGGAGTTTCAGAGGCACAACTACATAGAGATCATTCAGCTTCTGCTGCTTTTTCCACTGAAAGCTGTCCAGTTCCTTCTCTGCTGCGTTCAGACTGGATTCTACTGATTTTGCCTGCAAAAAGACAAACTGTGGACTGACAAAAATCCTATAGTATTCAAATACACAGACAACAGGGTTCTGTGTTAAATGTCCTTGGTATGAACAAAAAGAAGCATGGAAAAAAATGCTCATTTTTGTACACATTATGGTAGATGAGTTTCATAGGTTAACATAAGGCTAATCTATGTATTCAAGCAGAATTCTATGCTGAATACTTCAGTACACAGGTACGTTCATAAATATCTTCTTACTTGTGAAGCTGCATATATATTAAGAGACAGCTGCTTTGTTTAATGTACATACCAAACACTTCTAGATCTACAGTGTCTGCAAGATATTTTTTATTGTTTTATGCCTGGAAATGTGATTCAGCATGAGAAAGAAACAATTCGGAATCAAATGTCAGACTCCAGGGTGAATATGTGGCAGCTGGCACTTAGAAAGCCTTTAAAAGCAAAACAAAAAAAGTGTTGCAAGTTAAGCTTATTTGATGGGACATTTTTGAGACACAATAAAAGCAAGCCTTGCATAATGGCATTCTGGCAGAACTCTTCCTCTATCCCAGAAAGCCCTTTAAATTAAGATATTTTTGATTTAATATAAATCAAATGTCTTGACAAATGCAGGACCTCATAAAAACTGAAAGGAAAACTCGCACCAAGTGAGTTTATTCAATAATTACTATGACAAAGAGCAGAAGAAAATAACTAAAAGAAAAAGATAGAATGCATGTATTGTATCAAGCATTTGTGTTAGCATGACTCTTTTTATTCTCCATTCCCATCACATGCAGACAGGATAGGAGCCAGGCTATGCCAGGTGGTGCCACCTGAATCACAGAGTCTGGCTTCTGCTATGTGGGGGCCCTAAAAACTGGGTCCAGCCCCCTAACAGCTGAGGTCAGACCAACTTGATGTGCCTTTTTCAGGAGGACAGGCGACCCGTAGCAAGCTGCCTCCTGCCCGTGTGCAAGCACGGAGATTCCTCCCCAGACAAAGGCCTCTTAAAAGGTTAGCATTGTGCTTTTCTGTCTTAGGTAAAATCAATAGCACATCTTCATTGTACTGGGGCCAGCTGATGCTTGCTGAGAACAAAACACTACAGTACCTTTTCAAATAAGACATTATATTCCTTTCTGAGTTTAGCAGCAACTTTCTTCTCCTTTATTAAAGCTTCCTTGATGTCTAACCGCTTTTCCCGGAGTTGGATGGTGTTTTGGAAGAGTGCCTTATCACAGTCTGAGAAGGAAAGGATCAGAAGATAGCTTATTTTTATCATAACTGTACCACACAAGCTTGACTCAGTAGCTTCCCTGACTGTGCAGGTTGCTCAGCATTCCCTGTAATGCTCTTGGTTCCTCAGAGCTTTCTCAAACACAAGCCCTGTGGGCCAAGCTCCTTTGAGAAAGGGTCAGTGTCTTGGATGGATCTTTTTTCTTTATATTCAGTCAAAACAGTTTGTTTCCAGAAGTAAAACTTAATGCTTCAAAGCCAGCGTTAAAGCAAAAGTTAGCTTTTATAACTCAGTTAGTCCAGGTAATTTATATTTATATATAAGGCCAATACAGCCTTTAGTTATGTGAAAAAAATTAAGATTCAGTAACTTGCTGGTAAATTTGAACTGAAAATAAAGCAGTGTTGTTAAGTGGTCACTAGTCACTCAAAGACCTTAAAAAATAGAAAATAAAAAAGAGATTGCTTTCCTTTATTGAATGAATGAACGAGGCAAGAGAATCTTCCAAAGTGCTGGTGCCTTTTTTTGATAGAGAGAAGCCTAGCAACAGGCAATTCCTAGACAAATCCACGAGGTGGTAACAAAGAGCTTAATTCCACACCACGGGAGGGTCCCCACAGAACTACCCTGAACCGGGATCCAGCGAGGCTTGGCAGCAGGTTTCCAGAGAGAAACGGCAGCCTCACTCCAGCTCTGCTCCTATAAGGACACCATCCTCCCCAGAAAAGTAACGGCAGATGTTTCCTTACATAAAATAATTAATTCTTTGCACTTGCTGAGTTTTATTTTTCCAAACTTTTTAATTACTGTACCCTATACCACCAGTGTTTCCCTTATCCTCGCTGAGATTTCCCGGGGAGAAATGCTGCAGTCAGGACTGCACACATTCTGGCCTTTAATGGCATTAATGCAAAAAGAATAATGAAAAAATTCCTTTTTAAAAACACAGCATTGCTCTAAAGCTAAACGAGTAGTCAACCCAAGGAAATGATGGCTTAGGTACTCTTTGGGCAAACAGAGATGTCCAAGATTTCATCTTCAGATTCAGAATCTTCTTCATCACTCCCCAAGCTGGACTCCTGATCACTCTCCTCTTCACTCTCAACTTTTACATCTGGAAGAAAAGGATGGTACTGCTGACTTGCAGGATAGCCCCCAAATCCACAGGCTGTGCATAATGTAAATGTGCTAGTGAACAAGAGCACCCTGTAATATGCAGATTCAGGCACCTTTCACCTATTGCACTGATTTGATAATTTCACAGAAATAAAAGAAAACATGTGGGAGAGAGATCACCCTGTAGTGCCAAATGCACTAACACTGGCATATTTTGGAGACTTTCTTCTATGATTTTTCCTCTCTGTATGTGTATTATATATTTGGAATTTAAACCTTGCAGGCTTAAATTGTTCTACTACAGAGATTAAACAACCAAGCAAAATATACAGAAGCACAAAACTGTCACAAAAGCATGACTGTTGCCTGCACTTCTTGGTAATCATGTCCCAGTTGAAAGCAAAAGCCAAGGCAAGCTTTCTAGCTCAGTTAGACTGCTCAGCCTTTACAGATTAAAACCTAGTTAGTAAGATAAATTAAATCCTTCCATAATTTGTTTAGTCGTGTGACTAATAAATTAGTGCAGATTAGGTCTCTGATCTCTCATTAGTCAACGGACAAATTAAAGGAGAATGTCATGAATGTGGCAGATTAATCATTTTTCCTTAGCTCCAATTGGTTCAGCATAGGAAGCAGCTATTTTAAGCTTTGCCTCTTCTTCATACTAATTATCAATCCTCAGTATGGAATGCAGGAAGTACACTGTAGGAGCTGTGATGAGACCAAATGTAATCATGTTAGAGATTGAATTACCACTGTTATCATTCAGGATGGCTCCCAAAGAACGCGGGTTGGAATAAAAACAGAACTTGGGTAGGTTTAATCTATCTGTTTTTCTGAACTGTGTTTAGCATTGTGTGTACCCAGGGCTCCAGCTAGATTGAGATACATTTATCTTACTGCATGGAAGTACATGTAAACAATCGAAAGGATAAGACCAGTTATCTCTAACCTGTTTCAACTTGCTTTTTCATGCACTTGAATTTTTTCTTCAGAACCCTGGTCAGAAAATGGACAAATTCATTGTTTTCTCCAAGGGATGCCCGGAAGCTGGCATAAAGAGCTTTCTCACACTCCTGAAGTTTTACAATCTCAGACTTCTTATCCTCCATCTGTGCAAGGTAGCTATTCAGTTTTGACTAAACAACAAAAACCTTCTTTAGTCAAAAGGCACAAGCTTTTAACTTTAATGTAAATAGGACATATCAGTGAATACCTGGAGATGCTACACTTGACTATCACTCTTTGAATGCATGCTCCAGTCAAGCAAAACTCAGAAGAATCTTCTTAAAGAATATGGTTTGTCACTGATTCCACATCATGAAGATTGTGAAAAGATTAACTATTCAAAGTTTAAAACTTCCACCACAGTTGATGATTGAGAGTTCCTTTGTTTTCCAAAATTAAGCACTAGATGCTGGGTATACAGGAATGGTTGAATCAAGGCCTGAACCACTGACTGATCACCTGAGGTGAGCACTGAGTCAGCCACAGGAGCACAGGTGAAGGCAATGTACCTGTGTGACCGGAAGGAGTGGAGTCTGGCTCCACCTCTCCCAGACCCCATTTAAGGGCTGACCAGCACTGGGGAAGGATCTCTTGTTGGAGATCCTTCCCCTGTGGAGTTTCAGGTGAGCCTCAACCATCAGTGACAGGTGAGCCTGTCCTTATTTACTGGTTGTCTTTATACCATCTGGATAAGCCATACAAAAATATACTGTCCATACACTGCTCATTATTTTGTGTGGGTACTATTCTTTCAGGGTATTCACCCTACACTGGATCAGTGCAAAAAGGAAGCAAAGAGAAGTCCCCATTTATTTTTACATCTTTCTTTTGGTTTAGGCCACTCTTTAGCAGTACTGTTGATTCCAAAGATACATAGCCTACATACTTGCATGGCCCCCAGCTCACTGTGGAGGGTGTTAATGTGCCCCTGGAGAAGGTTCTCTTTTTCCTCAATGTTCTTGAGGATAAGCAGCTCTTCAAACCAAGTGATGTAGCTCAGGTCAGCATGTTTCATCTGCACATCCAGCTGCAGTTTCTTATGCCTCAGAAAGCGAAGTTCAGCATCAAAGTTGATCACCAGTGCATTGATCTGGAGTGTAAGAGAATCAAATGAGTAACAGGGAAGGTATTAGGAGTGGAGCTAAGCATGTAAAGCTAGAGAAAGCAGAAGGGAACATTTCTCTCTGTCAAGTCAGCTTGCTTATTCTGTGCCTAATGCACATAGATGTGACTTTTAAGGAAGCTTTCTCATGGCCCTTGTAGGTGTAAAATCATTTTTGAGACCAGAGGGTTACTCAACAGCTGAGAACTTCATGAATCTATGGATTTGCAGTGATACTTCACCTTTTCTAATTATCACTTTTGAAATAATTTCTTGCATTTTACATTCATGTGGGGTTTTTTTGGCCACTGAGTACAGAATTTCGCACAACTGTTCTTAAGTGATAATAGCACAGAGGTTGCTGTTACAGATTTATACTGATTTACATTGTAAATTTGAACTAGACAGCATTTTCCTGAAGTTCTGAAAAGCAGTGTACCTGCAGTCCTGAGAGAGAAGGAAGGGGTTTTATTTGTGATTGAGTGAGATTGTTCAAAATGAAAAATAATTCTTTTTCTACCTTATCAATTAAAGTCTCTTGCAAGTATAGGTTTTTTATCTTCTCCTTCTTTAAAATTTCCAGTTCCATTTCTGTTGGCTCTGCTTTCTCAATTACAAAATCCTTTTGCTGCTCTATGACCACAGATGATACTCTTCTCACTGTGAGTGAGCTTGCAGTCTGTTGAAGAGAGCCAGTCTCTTCACAGGAAGCCTTAAAACTATGCCTAAATGTACCAGATGAGGGGGTCTCTTCCAACTGTTCCTGAAGCTTTGCCTTGGCTGCTTGCCCCTCTTGGAATTTCAGTAGGATGTCACGGTCATACTCGAATCTCTTTTCTGGAACTTCATCTGGGTGTAACTGAGGAATTGGGGGAAGAGGGAGATGTTCTGATAAATCTAACGCTGCTTGCACAGATTTCAATTCTTGCAATAAGCACTTGATTTCTTCAATAACAGAAACCTTGAAGTCCCGCAATGACATAATCTGTTTGTTCATATTCTCCTTCTTCTTATAGATCTGCAAAGGGAAAACAATTTTAGTAGGATTTCCCCAGTGGCACATAATGTATGGTCTTCCCCAACGCAAGTAGTAGTTAAGAGGCTTGTCATACTGACTTTCCCTCTTTCTATATATTAGCTTTCTTTTCTGTATCACCTCCACAAATTAGCATTTTTAAAAGAGCACTTTGAAAAATCTCTGGTTTTAAAATCTTCAAAACCACTTCTCTAACTCTTCTTCACAGAAAAAGCAAAAGAGCAGAAATAAGGCTTCCCCTGTCTCTCCTGACTTGATCATGGATTTCTTGACTTGAGATGTTGAAGTAGTGCAGAAAGCAGTCAGAGACTGCAAAAATCAGTTGTGGGTGTTAGAAGATTAGTCTCCCACTAAATACAGACAACATCTCAGCTTTGATAAAGGACCCTCCTTACAGGCATGTTGTACAAATTATATACCAAGACAAAGGTACTATGTTTAAGAAGACCTTCATTTTGCACTCTAACAGCTGTACAGAAATCTAGACTTCTGACATCATCATTACAACAATTCAGTTTTCTTATATAACTCCTTCATAAATTTTATGAAGGACACTGAAGTAGTCCTTCATGAACGTAGATAACTAGAATATAGATGTTATCCTTATCAATAAAGTATATGAAGATGACGTTGAAATGACAACCACTGCAGTGAATTAAGAATGGAATGAAGTTCCGAATTTTCAAAATAGAGTAGGTAGCAAAATTAAAGGCAAGTAAGCAACTGTCAGGTGCTTCTGGATGTAATAAAAAGGCACAATACATTCAAGACAAATCCCATCCAGACCTTCCAGTGATCCAGATTACCAAAGTCAACTCAGGAAACTTTGGCATTAGCTGAGTATTTTTTTTCCTGATTCAAGATGAAGATCTACTAATGTGAGAAGTGGAACGTACATGTAAGAGCTCTGAATTAAACTGCCAAATGCAGCAAAATGTGTTACATTTTGTTTTTTAATGTTGCTTCACCTGTAGGTGGAACCTCAATAATAATTCTGCATTCAGAATCCAGTAATACTGATTCTCTTAAACATCATTAGTGATCTGAATGATGGGACAGAGTGTTCCCTCAGCAAGTTAACTGAAAAATATAAAACTGGGAGGAATGGTGAATGCACATCCTTGGAGATCTTCAAAAGCCACCTGATTGTGATTCTAGGCAGCCTGTTCTGGGTGCCCCTGCTTGAGCAGGTGGATTGGATCAGATGACTGTCAGAGGTCCCTTCCAACCTTAACCATTCTGTGACTCTATTGTGATAAAGAGACACTGCATTGATTCACTCTTTTCATATGAAATAATAATAGAATGAAATTTAACAATAATACACATGGCAGAAACTTCTGTGATTTTTATAAAAGACAATAATCTTACACAGCAATCATCTGAAGTAACTAGAATTCTTCATCTATGTGAACCTGAGATTTACAACTAGAACTATTCCTTTTTACTTGTGTTGGCTGGTCCTACTGAGTTAGCTTAACCACTGGATATCTGGTAACGCTGTCACCACAGCAAAATGTAAAACAGTCCTTGTGAGTAGAAGGGGGTGGCAGAAGTCACAATAAAAGCAGTAATGATACTGCACGACATCTGTGGTTATGGGGCCTTTGTGGTTAAAAACATGAATAGCTGTAGGAGTCCTGTTACAGGAAGGTGGCTCCAAAACACCATTTCCCAGGAACATACCAGCACTTAGCTCTTAATTAGAAGCAGTGATTGCTCAAGTGCAATATGAAGACATTATGCTAAAAAGACCTGGTCCTGCTCACCTCCCTGTTTTTGTTAAAACATTTCCTGATAGGGGTTACTTAGCTCAGTGTTGTAAGGAAAGTGTATCAGGTGCTAGATAGTGAGACTTCTTTTTAAGAATGAAAGAATACACGTTCCTGCTGAAATAACTGGAAAAAGTAACTTCTTTACTTAAAAAGAGCTAGCTGAGAGCTGTCCTAGACTCATTCAATGACTACTAAACTATCCTCCCTCCTGTGAAAAGGGAAAAAAACCCGCACCAGTGAACCAGTTTACATACCAGCATTTCCAGGGATGCAAGCTGCATGGTCTTCTTTTTAGTGTTCATATGCTTGTCCTGAGGGACTCTGTAATCAGTGGCAGTTTTCAGCTTGTAACACCCCATATTTTCCTGTGCTTCTTTGATGGCCTGAACATCTCTTGGATCCTCATAGTCATCACTAGGCTTGCTCTTGTACCTGGTAGGTACAAAGCAAAGCTGAACTTTAAGACAGAAGGTACAGGATTATCCTGCTTCGTACATTTGTATGTTTTCTGTCTGTCAGTGTGCAGTGCAGAATATCTGAATAGATATGTTATAGAATAACAATAACCTTAAAAGCTTCATGCTCTGACTCTACATTGGTTCCACTTTCTGCTAGCAGCCTTGAAGTGCAACTAACTTAACCCACAGCTGTTGGCGATGTGGTATATGTGGTGATAGAAGGGTCAACAGAGGAGGCTGACTAATAATTCACAGCTCTCTAGGTCATGGTTGATTTAGACCTCTTAAGCCCTATCTGAAGATGTATCTACCTAGCTGAACTCAATTTTTTTTTAACGTTTTAGAAGAACCACAGAAAATAACTGAAAGGCTTTAATTGTCTCTTGACACTCTGAGGTATGAAAAGGCTCATGTATTTTAATTAAATCCATCGGAACATAAGAAATTGGGCAAAGATATGATAGTACTGTATGACAGCTAAACAAGATCACCTGACAAGAAGCAGAACTGAAAGGACCCAGTGTCCAATTAAAGACTCACAGTTTTTCCCACTCCTCCTTCCTCTTCATTATCTTAGCTTTCTCCTTGTCAGATTTCTCAACAATTCTTCTGATTTGCTCACGTTTGCTTTCTATAAAACGTGTTGCTGGCTTTTGGACCTTTGACTGCAACTTATCAGCGTTCACCTTGACAATTCTAGCTTTTGAAACAAAAAATAATCACGTGAAGATGTAAATATCATGCGACACACTATCATCTAAATTCCCAGGAATCTCCTGGGACAGCTCCTATTAGGTTGGTGTTGATCAAGATAGTCCCACTGCAGTGGATGTTCTGAACACATTCAGGTTCTCTGAGATAACTCTTAGTCAAGTTTTTCACACTGTGTTGACAGCTGGCTGCTGACACTGACTTAAATGTAGAAAACATCATATGTATGTAGGTACTAAAAACCATGCCACAGTTATACTTCTTTATCTGCACCTTGAGAAATTATCATTTCTTTAGCATGGACTCACGAAAATGATCAGAAATGAAAGACAAAAACTTAGTACTGTTAATCTGTTAAAGGTCATAGTTAGTCCAATGCTTACGCTTTCTCTCTCTGATGGTCTCCTTTTTTTCCTCTTTTTTCCATGCCTGTTTGAGTACTGTCTTCTTCCAAGATGGACGTTCCTTATCTTGGTAGTACTTCTCAGAGATTGCTAGAAGTCTATAGGTGGAAATCTGATGATTGCTTTGAATAGCATGAACAACAACAGTATCAAATTCCAGTGAGTCTCGAAACCTAAAAAGTCAAATTGGACAAAACTGACTGATGTCAGTAGGTGCAATCTACCATCTTTCCTTCACCCAAAGGACCTGAGTAATGCAGTTTACTTATTACATATACAATTATTACATATAAATACATATAAATATAGCCACTAAGTAAGAGCATGATGACTTGTGACATCATCGATTGACTTTTATCCAATCTAGGAATAGAAATGCTCAAGAATAAATATATTAGCACTGTTCCCAATATCAAAACTTTCATCAGGTTCTTCATGAGAGTGACCGTTATCTTTCATTAAGGAGTGGTTAAAAATAAATACATTCATTCATCCCTTTTCCAGTCATAGATTAAGTGTGACTAAAGTATCTTCATTATTGTCTGTTATTTCTATTGTGCATTTATTTTTATGAATTCATCTTTTGCCATAAGAAGACTGACCAAAAATGAATCCTGTGCTTAAACTTGTGCTCTTGAGGAAGCTCATGTCATAACTCTAAAGTGTATAGGGAACATTATTCTAGGAGTTACACTGACAGACATGTGGCATACCTGAAAAACAGAGGTTCATTTCATAGGTTGCCCTTCAAAGTTCCAGTAAGAGTTCCTCATTCTTACTGACCATCACTAACAAAATCCCAAGCAAACTTATTCTCCTCCCTACCAAAAAGAATGGTTTTCCTCATATAGAGATAAATCAGAATTTAACTACTTCCTTGATTTGCAAATCTGAATTTTGACCAAGGATTAAAAAGAAGGAAGCACACCCAAATATCAATATATACTCTTGCGTATTTTTCAAGTCAAATAAGGACTGAATCATTAAAAGAAGAAAAGAAAAGTTGATTCTGTAAGGAAAAAAAGAAAACACCCAAATTCTTTTACTTTGTACCACAATAAGCCCCATGGCAAGGTCAACAGGAGAGGTAGAAAAAAGCACTACTTACCAATTCTGTAATTTCTGCAGTCCAATCAAGTGTTTCTCATGCTCCCAAGCTAGTTCCTTTTCCACTAATTGGATTCTCTGTGCAGTCTGCCTATTCAGCTCTTCAAAGACACTTCGGTCCATTTCATACTGCTGCAGAAACACAGAAAATCCAACATCACATTATATTGGCTGCTGGGTTTTGCTAACAAATATTTTTGCACTGATGTCAAGAGTTTCATGAACGTTAACACAATCCTTTATTTCAAGAGCTATTCAGATCTCCACGTAAAGCCACATTTTTTTCCCCACACACTTCTTAAATGGCACAGATCATCAGTCATGACTCAGAAATCCTGACAAATAATACAATCAAGTATATTTGCCTATAGCACTGGACATTAACGTTAGGCATCAACATTTTAGAGGGTTTCTCTAACAGCAGATGGCTTATGAAAAGCAAATGGACCTCTCTTTGCAGTTGCATGTGCTTTGGCAACTCCTGATTCTTCTGAAGCAGAGAAACAAACTCCTGTCTTAGTGCAACTAACTCCTTCCTTTTCTTGTTTTTCTTGTCTTCAGCTTCTTTCATGATCCGTTCATACTCCTTTTTCTGCTTGACTTCCTCAATGCTGAAAATGCAAGAAGGAAATGGTATTCTCTCAATGGAATAGAGGAAAGATTACAGTTTATGTAACTTTTTAGATTTCCTTGACAGCCTTAAACGTCAAGGGAACTCAATGGCTCTGAAATTAATTAGAAAGAAGCCATCTTATTGTATACTTACGTAACTTCAGGTAACACAAGTTCAAGGCCAAAGCACGGTGATGTTTGAACTGCGTGTCAGAGTTATATATTTGAATTATTTCCACAGAAAAGTCAAAGAAATGGAGGCAAAGCCTGAAAAAAACTTAGTGTGTAACAGGGAAATGACACAAACTGAGGGTGATCAACTCCTCCCTTCCCTTAATAGTTGAAAAGAGAAATGTAGTCTGAACAAAGAGCTGCTAATGCTTGGAAATCTCTTTCATCATTATTCAAGCATTTCTTACTTGCAAGCATTGGGATCCTGAATGTCTTCAGCAGCCTTCTCCTTCTCTAGACCCCTCTGAAATAAAAATGTCTTGCCTTTAAACAAGCAATAATAGTTTGAACAGACAATAAAGCTTTTACAAACATTCAGATAGAATTCCCATTGCCTCTCGCAAAATCAAAAGAAATCTTCATGATCAGTACTGCTATAATAGTCTTAGATATCATGTTGTAACATTTAAAGAACAAGAAACAATTTTAAGTTTGTTTACGTGTAAAAGAACAAATGGAGATGAGTTCTCTGGGGCAGAAAGCAGAAATCCTATATTCTACCCATCAACATTAACTCCTACATCACTGCTTGTCCCAGCTTCACTGTCCCATAACATCACTGCACAGACCCCACTACTGTATATAATTCTCTCCTCCCTGCTAACTGCCAGACTGACAAGCGACATCATATCCCACACTAATTCTAAGTTACAAGTGCAATTCATCTGGTTTGCTTCTGCTGATTGCGTAATGGGTTCCTAATTATTAGCTGCTAGGAGTGAAGGATGGACACTGCAGTCATACAAGCCTCATTTCCTTAGGAAATCATGCTTTAAGACAAGAAGGGGCCTCTCACTCTACAGTGAATACGCTGGTACTAAATTGTTCTGTAATTTAACTTGATTAATTTCAGAGGACTTATATTTGATTCTCTAGGAATCTCATTAAGTTTAATTACAATGGAATTTTAAAAGTCTTCCAAATGATTTAAAACTCAAATAGATACTTAATGAAGATTTACTCTGATAGGAGAAAAACCCTATTAGGATGGTCATTAAGCAACACTGCTAGCCTGCACAATAGCAATTAACCATAAAGATCTTTATATAGGGCTACTTATATATTCAGAATGCTAAAATTATATACATACTTTGTAATTGTACATTAATTACTACTTGTAAAACTGGGGCTAGTAAGGCTTTGAAACCACAGATTACAATCCTTCACTTTGTTTAAGAAAATAATTTTTAGTCTATTTTCAGTGCTAAATATTCTTCTAATATAGGTCAAGAATTTCAACTAGCATGAACAATTTAACAAACAAATAAAATCTCAATTTCCTCTCTGTCTCCCTCACTAGGAATCTTTCCAAAAGTAGTTACTGACTAATATTAAAAATACTTAAAAGTTTAATTTGTTTTATGTTGACACAAATTTCTAAGATATACTGAATGCACAATCATTACAAAACTGAGTGCATATGATAGCACTTCCTTAACAGTTTGAATTGCTTCTTTCAAGTTAGTTTTGTTTCATTCTGGGCACTCAAGAAATTTTAAGAATGTGTGTAATTTTGGACAATTCAATGAATTCAGAACATGCTACAGTGATGTTGCTGATGTGTTTCTCTTTTTGTTTCAGTAGAATATTTGTTATCAAGTTCCAGTGCCATCTTTTCAAACATGCTAAAGGTAAACAGCTGTACAGAGATTACTGGACATCCTTGAAATCATTACTGCTAATGCTGTAAACAACTGAAAGAGGAACAGGATTATCATCATGCTTTGCTATTTTGAAAATTAAAAAAAGGCCAACTTGCAAATTGCATATAAATGGTACCAAAAGCATTGAGAAGCTGCACAATTGGCATTTTCCAACACTAATTTTGGAATCCCTGCACAGAGCAGAATCACACTCTCTTGGAATAAAATCCAAGAGAGACATTAAGTATGTCATATCTTTGTGTTTCTTTTCATTCTAGTTATTCTGTGATTACATCTTTGGGTCAGGAAAATATAGTAGAATAATACATATAAACCACATGTACTATGTGTATTTGGAGAAAAAGCACAAAACATTGAAAAGGAGCAATGCAGTCATATCACCTCTTTACTAGGAAAGGCTTTCCAAGAACTCTTCTCCCAGATTGTTTGGGAAGCCTCAGCTTTTGCTGTGAAAGATCTATGATATCAAATTATTGAACTGTATTTTAGCCATTTGCAGTAGCTTCATAGTAAAACCCGCCAATTCACTGAAATAAGGTAGTAACGTATGTACTCAGAATTGTTTTGGAATCAGAGCTGTAACTCTCTGTAGGATAAAATAAGAGTTTGGGGGATTTTCATTTAGTGACTTACCCTAGGAGGAGGGATTTTGGCTTTTAACTCTACGTGAACATCCTCTGGATACAAGATGTTGAAGGTAAAAATGTTTCCATCTCCACCGCAGGTAATCAGAAACCTATCATCATAACTACAGCAGATCCCCCGGATCTGGCCGTAATCATTGTCATGGACATTAAAAGACCAATATTCCTTCAGGGTATTCACTGAGAGGTCTTTATCTCGGAGAGGATAAACACGCAGCGCACCATTCTGCATCCCACAGAACATCAGTAGTCTGCTGGTACTGTCAAATAGGCAACCAGAAACAGTAACTTGCAACAAGGAAGGTCGCAGCTCAAAGCATGATACTTCTAATGAAGAGCTAATCTAGCTGAATAAATGGACCCTTCCCAAGTTTTTAAGCTAGCAGCAAAGTATTTGGGCGTTTAAAATATGTGTGGTATTACTACATACTTTTCAAGTCAGCTGGTTTCTCAGTAATGTTCTAGCACCTGCTGGGTATCACAGAACTAGAATGAGCCCTAAACTGGGCAGTGTAGCAGATACCTAGTGCAGGGTTAGAAAAAGTTTTCCTTCCCAATCTCCATCTAGTGCAGATAGCAGCCAACTAGAATGCAGGCAGCTGCAGATTAAAGTCTGAACTAAATCTGCCTCCTACGATGTAGATCATGTCTAGCCTTACAGGGAACCTTAACGCTGGGATCCTGAAAATAGCTCACCCTTTTCATTCATAGAGTTCATGTGAACTTCCTGAGAAGCCTGTACATTTCCTTAGAAAAAGGAGCCAGACTGGTCCCTCAATATTCTCCTTGAGAGCTAACTGTGTCCTCTCTTTGCTAACTAGTGAAAAGAATCAGTGGTGACCATAATCTACAATCCAACTAGAAGAGTAGCAGAGGCTTCTCATGGTTCTCCAGTAAGCACTGAGTGAAATTTGGCACCAGAAAAACTAGGAGAGTTCCTGCACACTAGAACTGACGCACATTAAAAAGGGAGCAAGTAGTGTACTCTCCTCCTTTTCAAGTTTCATCAAGCTTTATAACAAAGTTATCTTTTAAACTAAATTGTTCTACCTGAAGGAAATCTGGTGGATGGGGTTGTCATCAGTGTCTTCAATAGGTATCACTTCAAAAGGTTCATCTTGCTGGTTTTCAGGGTCTCCTTGGTGCTCATTTGAGGAGAATGCACAATGATAAAGGAAACCTGAGTCATATCCACCCTGAAGAGAAAGACCATAAAGAAATGGTGACAATAGAACACTGAAGCAGCTAGCCACGTAAATGCAGTTTTCTGAATTTTTTTTTCTTTCCTAAAGATAGCTTAAGAAGCACTACTTCCAAACATCTAGAGAACCTATATATCCATAGAGAAAATCTATAATGACCACTGGCATTAGAATCCATCCTATCAGTATGTTAAGATTCTACTTTCTACCAGCAAGGGAACAGGCTAGCCTTTGTGCCCATTTAGGCATCATTAAGAAGAGCTCTTGCTGAAAAATTTCTGAACTGGGCTAACACTACTGATTTACTTCAAAAAGATCACTGAAAACATCAATGTGGTAGGAATTCTGTATCCCAGAGGCTGCAGGTTTAAAATAATGAATCTTTGAAGGCACTTGAATGAACTTGGATGAGAGTGGAATGTTGCAATATTTTGCAATCCTAGCAACATGGGGAAAAAAAAAAAAAAAAAAAGGATTTACCAAGGAAAGCCAAAATTTCCCAGGTGCTGAATAAAACCCACAGAGAATGGGGCTGGGTTCCTCTGGTATGTAGATTGATGGCAATGGCTCTTCTTCTTCAGGTTCTTCTTCTTCCATCTCCTTTCCCACCTCCTGTAGCTGCATTATCTGTTCGAGTCTTGCTTTTTCCTTCTCTTGCTTTTTTCTCTCTCTCAGAGCAATCTCCTCTTCCAGCTGTTACAACAAGCAGCGAAACATAGAGACATGAAACCAATGCAATTCGTGAGTTACTGACTACAGTAGTCTCATAAACAAAATCCAAGGTGGTTCTGGCATTACATACACAGAATATCCAGAGAAATTTCTTCAGCTAAGCAGAAATCAACCAGACATCATGAGCAGTGCCCATTTCTCTCCTCCAAAGTATTTAAATCATAGTCCTTAGAAACAGAAACCATTCTGCATAAGAAGCAGACTTCAGCATTTCCTCAGAGAGATTATTCCCAATAATAACCACTATTAGTATGCTACTTCTGGAAAGAATAAAAATTGCTTGGAAAGCTGAAGTCAGATACGTATAATATGACACTATTGTGCATTCAGTAAAAGAGAACCTGTAACAGACTTGACTTCTGAAAACTGAAAGGAGGGCACATAAAATCTTTAAAACACCCTTTCCATTCAAGCCACCTTGAGCAAAACCAAATATCATACATTCTATAGAACAGGTTTTTCCTCAGAACATATCTGATAGAAAGTCAGAGAAATGCCTGGAAAGGTTCTCAAAAGATTTTCTTTTTCCCCAGAGCAGCATGAGATAAACCTTAAGCATTATGTGTTGATGTTTGTCTGATCTACACTTTATAAATATCATGCCATGGTGATTCCATGGTCTATGTAAACTATTCCAGTGCCTCACCATCCTTAGTGTTATACATCTTTCCTTACATATTAGCTAAAAGATTCTTGTTGCAACTTATTAATTATTGATCTATCCTCCCAGAGGAAAGAGGTGACAACATTTTTTATTTTCCTAAGACTTAATGTGTCTTATATATGTGTATAAATGTATATTCTTCTCTTTTGGCTAAAACAAACAGACAAAACCACAAAAAACACCATACACAATACATTCAATCTTTTCTTACACGCGTATGCTACCTTTGTGGTTCTTCCTGTGAGGAAACAACCACAGAATCTTTCTCCTGAATGCTGACATCCTCCTAGCTGTAGCAAGATACTAGGCTTTGTCTGACATTCTGTTATGCACTGCTCAGAATACAGAAGCAGTGAACAAAGAAAGAAGGGAAATCACTGGTTAAGAACAGAACCAGAGAGGCTGCTAGGATAATGGCGGATTGAACACTGGACTGGAAGCCTGCTCACTGCAGTTCCACTCTTGAGCCTAAGACCAGCTTTGTTCCTAATTTCACAGCATTAAGGATAGGTGACAATTGAAATTTCAAACGTTGAAATACAGCTACAAATGGACTCCACCTTGAATTCCCTTCTAAGAAGCTTAGCCAAAATCCTGTGCTTTAATACAGAGAGTAGAAACTCTTGGAGGAAGCTTTGTCCTCTGAACAATTCTCTGTATTTTCATGAAATTCCTCCAAAGGAGACTTCTTTACCTTGATTCTGGATTTAATGCTATAAAAATGAAAGTACTGTGTTGGCAGGTTTTTGATATGATAGGTGGATGCTGTATCCTGTTTCTCGAGGAGAGGGGCAGGAACCTGGAGAACATATCCATTCTCGCAAAGGATGAGGAGCATGCTCACCACCTACACAAAAACACAAAAATACAAGTATGGGCAGAGGTATAAATGGAATTGAGAGAAAGGGGAAAAAGTTAGTCAGTAGATGAAACTTCTCGAAGTCAAACTCCAGTCAGGAAGCATTAACTCTTGACTGCATTGTTATTTGATTGGATACTCTTATACAGACACCAGAAAACACTGAACTTCTTTTATATGAGGGCTGCTCTGAAAACAATGCCTCCTATTTTATTATGTTGGCCCATAACACCAGAAGTGGCTGATGATGATATGGAGTAGAGTATGAACCTTCCCACCAATATTCCCCTACATATCGTTGCTGTGCAACAGATGACAGCAGAGGGGCAGTCTGACAAAATGATGTCTCACACGGGAGTGTAGATGAAGCGAAGATGTGGAACTGAATTCCTCCACAAGGAAAAAATGGCACCCCTTGACATTCACTGACAATTGCTGAAAATTTAAGGACACCAAACAGTCAATGTGAGTACAGTGAGGCAATGGGCAGCGCATTTCAGCAGTGGTGACATCAATGTGAAAGATGAGCCACGTTCTAGATGGCCACATACAGCTATCACATCATGAAATGAAGAGTGTCTTGATCAGCTCATCTGTGAGAATCAGAGAATTATAACCAGGGAACTGTGTACAGAGCTGAATATCAGCTTCAGTTTATTGGAAACAATGGTGGTAACACTGCCAAATTTGAGCCAGATGGGTCCCACACATGCTCACTTGGGAACAGACAGAACACTGTATGCAAGCTTGTCAGGACCTACTAAATCAATGGGAGGTTGAAGGTGACAGTTTCCTACATTGCATGCTTATCAGTGACGAAATGTGGCGTCATCACTATGAGCTGGAGTCAAAATGGCAGTCCATGGAGTGGCAATGTGAATTCCCCATCAAAAAAAAGTTCAAGATTCAGCCCCCATCTGAAAAAGTGATGTATACTCTCTTTTGGGATAGGAAAGTGGTCATCCTCCTGGATTTCCTGGAACTCAGACATACCATCAGCTCTAACCACTTCACTGTGACGCTGACTAAATTGAAGGCTCAAACTTCCAGAGTCGGGCCAGAGGAGACGACAATCTTCCTCCTGCTACACTTCAACACTAGGTCTCATACCAGTTTGAAGATCACAGGGCTCACTGCCAGTCTTTGTTGGACTGTCCTGCCACACCTACCATACAGTCTGGATTTGGCACCTTCTGACTTCCATCTGTGTGAGTCAATGAAAGATGCATTGCATGGGTGTATGGGAACTGTTGAATCACAGCCTGAACCATTGATTGATCACCTGAGGTGAGCACTGAGTCAGCCACAAGAGCACAGGCGAACGCAGTGCACCTGTGTGACTGGGAGGGGTAGAGTCTGGCTCCACCTCTCCCAGACCCCATTTAAGGGCTGACCAGCACTGGGGAAGGATCTCTTGTTGGAGATCCTTCCCCTGTGGAGTTCCAGGTGAGCCTTGACCATCAGTGACAGGTGAGCCTGTCCTTATTTACTGGTTGTTTTTATACCTTCTGGATAAGCCATACAAAAATATACTGTTCATAATTTTGTGTGGGTACTATTCTTTCAGTGTATTCACCCTACAATGGGCAACGTTTTCCTAGCAACAATGCTGTCATAGCAGCTGTGAAACACTGCCTTTTCTGGTGTATATTTTTCCTCTTGTTCATTGCTGGTGAAAATGCATAGCTAATGGTGGAGACTATGTTTTTGTTTTTTGGTTTTTTTGCTCTATCAGTGGTACTGTGCTCTTTGTCTCTGTTATATTTTCCATGGAAATAAATAAGAGTTGGTATTTTGTAGTGAACTCCATACGCGTATCCTAGGCAAAGCTAAGGAACTGAAGAAGTTCTTGCCATATGCAAAATGGCTATTATACTGCTGCCATCTAGATAGGAAGAATCATCGTATACTGGGAGTCTGGTGAATTTTAAGATAAATCCAGTCAGAAGTTAGGAACTGAGTTCTTGTTTTGATAAATGCTTGAGCATTTGTATGTTTCTATGGCATTTAAATCCCTTAATACCTTCAAGATTGGCCTGGGAATCTTGCCAAATGCTGTTCAGCTTGAGTTTGTTTCCTTTTTTTAATAGTTCCCTTAAAATGGCAGGTAAGGAAGAATAGACAAGGTGAGGGTAATAATTATTTAGTGTTTTGAATTTATAATGCAAGCTATCTGAAGAATGGAGAGAGAAAAGATCACCTGACCCAAACAAAAAAATGTGCCAGGGGGTAAATTAGAGTTGCTATGGAAAACTTCATGGAGACTCATACGGTTCTTGTATAAAATCTCATCCTTAAAAATACATCCATTAAATGTACAGTATTTAATTACCATGGTGCTTATTTGAATAGCAAAAAAAAAAAAGAAAAAAACCACCAACTATTCTGATGCTTGAATTATGAGAACAGTTTTTCTATTCTCAAAAAACCAGGCAATAACAGTTGAAGTTTACCATTGTGAAGCATTATAATGCATCCTGGTGGCCACTTTATTTATTAAATGTAACGAACTATCTTCCTTTTGAGTAAGAATGCTGGACCGACAAAAAATTCATGTTACCATAACCACATCAAACTTCTAAGTATTATCTAGAATCACTTTTTTTTATGTCACTGAATGACTGAATACAGAGCATAGGCTCAGAAAAGCACCCCAAAATGTTCTTAATGTGCTCTGAAAGCTTTGTTTACAATTGCAAATGACTGCATTAATGTGAGCAGAAGGCACAGACTTGTTAGTTCAAGGCAGAAACTCAAAATACTGCACAAAAATCTGTAGCTAATGTATGTTTCTTTATGCGAAGTCCAAAATTTACCCAAAGTAACTGAACTAGAAGTACAGCTATGCAGGATCTATCTGTCATCCTGAAGCAGTGTGCAGAAAAAAAACAGCAAAACATCTTTTGCACTGTTATATAGAGAATGTCACTAGAGTGATGGACCTTCACTAGTTTCCATTGAAAGTTCTTTTTCAAAATAACACTGACACAGCAGAGAAAGGAAAAAAAACAAGCACGCATTACTCACATGAGAAGGTGGAGACCACTGTAATGCCTGCACCGGCCCAGGGACATAGATGAAACCAATTGGCTTGTATTCATCTTTAACAGCAAAAAAGAAAACTGTTTTGTCTTTACTCTGAAGGAAAAAAAAAGGGAAAAAAAGATCATTACTGAATGAAAGCTGACAAAATGTCTGAATGATTCTAAATACTGTGTGAAACACATCCTTCAGACATTCTTTGGCTAGATAAAGGGACTTATAAGTGCCTTGGAACATCAAATTGGATTTTCATAATGATTACATTGTGGAGGAAGAAAAATCTCGCCCAGCTTCCTCTGGGCTGCTAAGTAGAGTGCCTTAGTTGCCCTTGTGAACCTCTCCTGGCATCCCAATTCATATACCTTTTGCTCATTGCTCCAGGAGTCCACCTGAAGCTTAGGCCCAGGTCTTCAGCCCTAGCCTGAGCTATCAGAGGTATACCTGTTCACAGCCAGGTATTCTGATGTTCCCAAACTGTTGTCTGAATTTCCTGTTTTGATCTCGGATGTGGCTTTTTACCTATTTCCAGTTCTTTGACTAGAAATAATTTCAAAGCCTAGCAGACACACTGACAAATTGATCAGTTGATCTTGTTGTAACGCAAAGCAGTGCTGGGCAGTTACTGATGTTCTGCCAAGCTGGTGTACAAACAGATTTGCTTTTTGTAAATGCAAGATCCTACTAAACTAATTAAAAAATAAGCCAAATGTATCTTCAAAAGGGATTGCAGAATTCACATTAAACAAGCCAGTAATTCAAAATACAAATTGTATATATAGCATGGTTGCTTTCCTTCAGGAAACAAATTGTGTTCAAACAGATCTTTCTCCTCCACTGGCACTACTGAAGAGTACAAGAAGCAATCAACAGCAGTAACAGAAGTATAACTGCATTGCCAGTGACCAAAATTTGCCTTAACACTTCAAGTAAACTTGGAAGTTGTCGTTTAATAAGAACAAACAAAGGAAGTGATACATACCCCTGTGGTAAGAACATCTCCATTTCCCTCATATGCCAAGGCTGTAACCACAGTAGTATGAGGTTTGAAAGCTTGTTTCAGTTTTATCTCTGCGCTTCCCATATTGGGCCATTCTGCGAGAGCAGGCAGTCCTTTGGGATCATAAACTTCAATTATGCGGACAACACCATCTTCAAACCCCACAGCAATTAGACTTCCTTTAGGATCTACCTTTGAGTGGAAGAAAGAATTAAAAAATCACAGTACATCAAGGAGTTTAGAATGCGAATCTGTATGTCACTGGTCCTGTTAACTTGTAGTTCATCTTACATGGACGTTACCTTAAAGCACAAAGAAAAATCCATGTCACTTACCTAACTTGCATTTTGGCAGCTTGTCTATAAGGATTTCATGGGATACAGATGCTTTGAAGTAATTAGAATAAAACTTTCTTAAATGTATTTGAAAATTGGTGCTATTAATCTAAAAACCTTAAACTGTGAATGTTTTAGTCATCACCTAGAATCCCTGCAAGTCTGTGTGACTGAAATTACAGTTACGGAAGTATAGTCCCAGTGCTGTCCTTGCCTTGGAAATTCACCTAAAACACTTCACCCCATAAATCTGCTTGCATTAAAACCACCAGGCTTGCTATGTTTTTTTAAGAACATACCTAGGTACTACTTTAATTAAAATTAGTAAATAGGTCTAAAAGTGATAGGCTCCACACTCTACAAATGATTGCTTCTGGTAACAGTTTTTTACGATTAATCTCCAAATGTTTGTGGATTTTCTGGGTTGCCATTTTGAAATGTGTTAACTAATTTATGTTAACTGACAATTACTCTGCTTGGATTCAACAAATGTTGTTAGTCTCTAAACCAACATTATCTCCTAGACTGCACATGGAGATCTTGATATTAAAATTTCCAAAAGTTGGATACATGACAACCCACAGTAAAATAAAACTGTACTGTGTATATAGATACTACTACACAAATCTATAAATACACACTAATACAGTAAATTCCAGCGTGGACTAAAAAGTAACTTCTTTAATGTTCTGCATTGTGAGAATTTTTCTTGATGCGTGCAGACCTGTAGGTCCTTCCTGAATTTTTGTTAACGCACAAACTTACAACACGAGGTGCCCATGTCAATGCTGTTCCTCCTTGTTTAAACTGAATTTCACTCTGCTGACTGTTGCTGACAAAATCATAGATACGCACTGACCCTGCATGTAAAGGAAATAATAGGAATTTATTTGTTGTGATGTTACTTCCTGTTTAAGATTTAAGGAGAAGTTTCAATTTATTTTAATGAAAAGCTGTATGGGAGGTTATTAATTTTTTTCTCTTTGAGTATCAAACATACACCTAGAAAGACATAACTGATTGTTACAAAGTACCACACGTACCATCAACAAGACTTAAGCTTACTTCACTCTTTACCTCACTCCCATGAGTTGTCAGGGCTGAGCGTATAAGTCCCACACTGACCTCCATGTGTAATTTTTGAGTAATCACAGAACTGTGGATTACTCTAATGGAAATCTGTACAGCCAAAATAGGAAAAGATGATACACTCCTAATTGAAACTGCCTACGATGGAAAATATTTAAGTGGATGGAAATGGGAGATTTCCCAAAGAAAATGCAGTTTCTCCAGAGATAGATTAGTAGACACAGATTGGTTTGCATTAAATTCCATTCTAGCCGGCAAATATCCTAACTGTAATTTGCTCAACTGTTACAAGTTTGTCTTCAGGTTAGAAATGCATGTATGTTTTATAACACAGACAAACGACAAGGTACAGATGACAGTAATTGAGTTCTTGTAGCATTTTCTAAGCATCATAAATGCCATTGTGAATCAAATTATGGTAAGGCTCACAGTAAGACGCACAAACAGCAGTATTTATGTAACTTAAATTAATATCTGTAATTAAAATGTTATCTGTTGTTGAGAGTGAGATAGCTATTGCTTTTTTCTAAAAAAAAGCCACAAATATTAATATTCACAATGACTTGTAAGAAATGCAATTCCTTACAAAACAAAGATCCCAACACTTATCAGTCTGGAGGCTTGAATACGAATGCTGTTATTCAAACCAAATGTCTCATCTTTCCAGCTGTTCCTTCAGAACAAACAAGATTTACAAAGCCTCCCATTAAAAACTTTTCTCATTAAAATCCCAGGCTTTTATGATGGGGCAATCCAAAAGTATTACTTCAAAACATTAATGATTTGTCCAAACCGTAAAAGAATTAATCCCAGGAATAACAGTTGTCTGTAAAATTGCTTTTGAGGAGCAAATACACAATTTGTTCAAAACAAAATAGTTCTAAACCAATTATTGTTGTTCTGAAAAAAACAAAGTGGTATAAGAGCAAAGGAATAGTGTACTTACGGTCAAGAGCAGTGGTGGCCATAAGGTATGTCACAGGAGAGACGCTCATGGCCTCAATCTTTCCAGAGTGGAAGGTGTAGAGGCACTCTGGATCACAAGTCTGCCATGTGAAACAGAACAACAGAAATTTTGCTACGTGCCAGAGCTGGACTTAGAAGTTATTACCAGCCATAGGTACAGTCAACCTGAAAAATCTAGGCAGGTATTGGTTACGTGAACAAAGTTTGCCAGGCGTGAGTTGCTTATAGGCAATTCTTTTTTGGTTTGTTTTTTTTAGCTCAAATGTTCATGAAAAGATCATGAGCAAACTATTACAGGAACATTAAGTTCACTTTCAATGCCATCATTTTCTATGTGAAAATAAAGGGAAATATAGCATACCCACTTCATGAAGAAGTTTCAAGTCTAGAATTAACATCTTTAGCAAAGAGCTGTTGCTCTAAAGGCAAAGAAAATACTGTCAAGCCTAGGGTTTATAATACCTGGGAATTATGTTAATCGTCCAAGGGATTCTACTTTTTGTTGTCATTATTCGCCTTAATATTTATAGCATGTTTTAATCATCCTTTTTAATCACGAAGTTCTTGGAACATTATTTAACTGTTGCCCTAAAACTTTATTCCAATCAAAGGGAATATTCCCATTAACTTCAGTATGTTTAGGAGCAAAAATTTTTGCTCTCATTTTACCTTTGTCATCTATTCCTTCATCAAAAATGCTTCCAGCAGTAATAACAGAAGTCATCTGGATAAAACACATTAAGTGCATATGTTCTCCTTGTTTTTCCTAGTTCTTTATGTCATTTGGAGGTAACAGTAATAATTGTTTCAAATACACCTTCTAGACAGGATATATGAATAATCCTTGAACTCATTTTCTGCATACATGCAAATTTTATTTCCAATCTAAGATAATTTGAATTTGGTAGCCAACACTTCAGGAATCAAAAATCAAGAATGACTTGTGATTATATTGACTGTGCAGGATTATCAATAATGTTACTGAAGAAAAAAATTAAGAAAAAAGATCTGTTTCAATGCTAAAATTTTCAACTCCGCAACTTCACTAAACACAAGTTTCATTGTAGATGCATCTCATGTAGTTAAAACAAGTAACTATGAAGGATTTGAAGAAATACAAATTGAAAATAAACTCACTTTGTTTGAAAAAGTCAAATCCAGCTTCCAGATTTTTCCATTGGCATCCTGAAGAAGCAGAAACCAGACATGTAACCTGAATATTTTCACTCAATGTGGAAATAAAACTGCATACAATAACTCCCTTAAAATGCCTTAATGATTATCACAGTGAAAATGAAATGACTGAAGTGGTGATGTTGGTCTAATCAGTCCTACCCAAAAGTCCAGGATAACAGAACTTGAGTAATAAATTTTGACGCTCTCCTATGCTCTTATGTAGCTCTGGCTCTGCAGGCCATAGACTCACATGTTACTACACAGTAAATATAAATCCAAAAGATTGAATTCTACAGAAAAGAGATGCACCAATCTGTAAGGTCTTACTGCTAATAGTTAACATTGAGTCTCTCACTTAGTTTCTCCACAGGGCTGTATGTACTTTGAGCGTATCTTACCTGAGCATACCAAAAGGGCTGTCCACAGTTGTGAATTTTTGACATGAAACTCAGACTGACATTCCTACCAACATGAAGTTCGTTTATAGGTTCCATCTCCAATAACCCTGTCTCATCCACAGAATCAGCAGCATCAATTGCCTCAAAGTTCCACTCCTTCAAAGAATTGAAAACAAAAAAAAAAAGAGACTGAGTTTTTATTAGTTCAGATTATGTATCCACATACAATTAATATGGAAATTCAAAATCTTGACAAACAAGAAGAGATTCTACTAGGTAGATTAATATAATAATAAGTAAAGTATGATATACAGCACATATGTCTTGCTGTTCTGAATGTAATAAAAAAACATAACCCGTGTTCTGCTCTGTAGTGTGAAAACAAAAAGTTCAGTTGGCACTCTTAGAACCAAGTTAATTTTCCTAATGGGATAAGATCAATTTATGAGATATTAAAAATAAAAACAAAAAACAAACAAAAATGAACAACAACAAAAATAAACAAACAGAAACCAGGGTGTTAGAAACCTTCTGCTGAATAAAATACTTTCCTGTTAATTATCTGGGTCTTTCACAAATGAAGAGAAGACACAGCTTGTCTCTCCTTAAAAAGCAAGTATACAATATTGCAAAATCCTTGATAATTGACGGGTGAGATCACATGGTATGAATAAGCAAATCATTTTGACCTCAAATTATAGAATTATGTGTTAACTTCAGGACACCCAGTACTTTTTATTCCAACTGCTCCTCTATTTCACCACGTGTATCTCTGAGATTTAATTAATTTTTGTATTAATAATCTAAGCATTAAAATGCTCAGAAAATTAATTTCAATGTTGCCATGATTTATCCTTTGAGACAACATTTACCACAATGAAACAGAATGTGTGTAAACACTAACTGGTTCAAACAACCTGATTCAAACACGAACACTGTGGAGACATGTCCTTATTCTCAGCTAAAAATTAATTCTCAGAAAGCAACTGTAATGCATAATCTGTAAATAAGCTCTGGTAAAGAGAATATGTGACATCTTTCTGCTGATCACGAATTTGTACACCTAAAAGCAAAGCAAGAGAAACCTCACCCGAATGAAGCCATCTTTTCCAACTGTGACAAGTTCTCCTTCATCCAAAACTATCTGGCTGACAGGGCCATTGTGACAAGGCTTGTGTCCAGCTCTACAAAGCTCTACTTTGATGAGGCCCCCTTCCCAAAGCAGCAAGTTGCCCCACTCAGCCCCTGAGATAACCTACAATGCAAATGGAGAGAAGCATGCAAGTAACTGTACTTAACCATGCAGAAACATTAACAAGAATCTGGTTAACTTTGTGGTTTCTTTCTACAAAAGCATTAAATTAATAGCAATGTACAAGTATTTTCAAGAGAAGTTGTAAAGGAAGACAAGATGCAACTTTTAAAGAATATGACAACATTTACCTGCACTGAAATGACTGAAGATTGCGGTTAACATATTTTTCATTTCTTCACATGAACATCTTTACTAGGCTCTAAGAGGAGCCTCAGCTCTAAGCCAATAGAGATCTTTTGTCTGGGAATTAAAATATTAAATGTACTTTCCAATTACTACAAAGCAAGCAATTTTCTTTGGCAAATTAATGTCAATATTAGCTTACCAGAGCAGTGCACTGAGGGTCTAATTCATATAACTTAGAAGTAAATAGTAACTCTTCAACTTAATAAACTTTTCATCAAAACATGAGAAGGAACACAAAATCAATTAAACTGTTGTAACTTACCTTACCATCGGGCAGCTCCACATACCCTATAATGTCAGTCACTGCTGTTTTTCCAAACCTACCCAAAGCTCCTTGTAACTTGAGACCAGTGAATGTGTAAGCCATCTTCCAGAACCTGAGTAAAGAAAACTCAGGCATTGGAATAATCTTACCAGGGATTCCATTTTTTTCATTTATTATTAATTTTCATGGGAGACCTTGGATGTTTTTGTTTGTTTTAATGAGATAAAGCTTTGTAAACACACAGACTTCCCCAGATATTACCTCTCAGAAAAACCCAGGAGAATTTGAGGTGGTCAGAATGAATGCTACGCTATTATTAACAAACAAACAAACAAACAAACATAAATTTTAATTAACATCTCTACCTTTCCAGATATAACCAATACACATACTTAGGGATGTATGTTTTATTCTTGCTATCTCTAGTGAATGATGTTCAACTTTGTAAATCCAAGGGACTAAGTTCTTCCCTAATTTTCATACAATTAACACCACGGACTTGAGTATGACTGTAAAATCTCAGTGAGCAAAAAGTTTTATCCTGGATCTTTGCAGCTATTCCTAGTCAATTGTTATATTTTTAACAGTATAAAACATTGTTTAGAAGTATTGATTTACAGAAAAATTAATATATATCACAATTAGGGATGGTATACTGTGCGTGCACAAAACATTACATTTAAGTTAAGTGTTGGAAATCGGGGCTTGAATACATGTTTGTGTTAAGAGTCATGTATATCTGTGTTATAAAGCGCTGACAGAGTTTATTCACAGTATTTTAGCTGAAATTTTATAAAAGAGCTTGTTTTATCAGACTTCCATAAAAAATATCTTGTAAACCACACTCATTCTCAGTCTAAACAAGCAATTTCTTATTTCTGACCCATTTTGCAACTAAACTATAGAGCACACCTCAAATTTTGATCTGATACCTCCATAAAATTCAAAGAAATTTTAGACGTGCGATAATTTTAAAAGTATCTAGTACAACAGCATCCAAGCCATATCTTCAGTCCCTGCTGTGCTAACACTGAACACTGGACAAACACATATAACAACGTTAATCTCTGTTCCAAAGAGGTTAAAGCTTTCACTTACTTTTTATTGCAAAAAGGAACTGCAAACATACGATAGAAGAGAGCATATGGAAGCACAGCTTTTGTATCAGTGGTATCAGTGACTTTCTAACCCATGACTTGGCAACCAGTTCTACTGGCTACCCAAACAGCAGCTGAACTCAATAAATCAAAGGTAGAAAGCCCAGGAGGCATGAATGCTCTGTTAACAGCTACAGTTATGTATACATATTTTTTATTAATTGTCCCCAGTGTTTGTTGGAATTACAAGAATGAAGCCAATGGTGCACATACAGAATGCCAAGCATCATCCCTTTTTGACAACAAAGGTGTTTAAGAGACTTTGCTGACTAGCTGAAGGGCTTTTTGGTTTTTTAATTGCAATGGCAAGGTAAAATAGCATTCCACACTAACGCACGTTTGCTAATGATACATTCCTGCTGTTATGCCTTTAGAGCTGATATGTATTAAACATAACTGGTAAACCTACCTGATGTGTCCTACTCCAGCTGTAGTTAGCTGTTCTTCATTACCAGGAGAAAATGTGACCCTGTAAATATCTTGTGAAAAAGCTTTTGACCTTAACACAATCTTTTCTTGTTTCCAGTCCCAAATAGTCAACATGTAGTCAGGGCTGCTTCCAATACTGGCCAGCAGAGTGCCAGTATGGTTGAAATCACCAAAAACATAGCCTTTTTTTGTTCCACCTGGAGAAACATACCAATCCACACATGCATGGAAAGAAGGAAGAAACAAGAGGAAAAACTGTTTAAGGGGAGCGCAACGTTCACTGCAGTTGACTGTTTCTACTAAATAAAAGCTTTCTTCAATCTTGTAATGGAAAAAGCTGTAAATCAGTGTTTTCTATTCTGCCATGGAATACCAAAACCTTTTAATTCCATATAAAGTTAAAGTGAGCCACAACTCCATCTACTGGGATCTACAAACACTGCCCGTTCATGTAAAATGTAAGTACTTTTTACACTACCTCGGAGTATTCTGTAAGGCCTCAGTGAAGGATAATCATAGATGATGAGGTTTGGCTTCTCTCCTTTTTCTCCCACTGCAAAGTACTGCTTAGTAGGGTGTGCCTTGAAAAACAAAAGTCCGGTTTCGTGGTGTAATGACACCTTTGTCTCCATTCTGCTAGTTAATTTAATGTATTTGCTCACTCATTAGTCAAAAGATATTGCTGTAAATACTAAGTTGCATTTTTCTGTATGTTTTTTCCTGAACAACTGCCAGTCTATTGCTCAATACCTGAATGAAGCCATTATACACATACAATGGTAAAACTATTAGGCACACGAAATAGGATTATCACACATATATACCTCAGAATCATCAGGAACTGCAATAAACTCCTTTATCATGCATTCCTTTACTTTTCCTACCTCACTCAACTCACTAGCTGATCTTTCCACAGGCACCATTTGGGTCAGCATTCATCTACACAGAAAGATGTAGAAAAACCATTCTGAATTACATTTTTCTGTAGATGGATAGATGCACCACGATTCTCCTTAAAAGACTGCTTGTATCAGCAGTACAGTCTGAGGCTGGTATACTGAAAGCTTTGTTCATATTGAGTACATCTGAGAGATGGCAGAGCTATTCACAGGGTAAGGTACCACAAAACCATAGAAAGCATTTGAGATTCCAAGCTTGCCTAGTTTACTAGAGTGAAACCAGATACTTTTTCTCTTCATTCATCTAGGTTGCTAATTTTCTAAATTTCATCCACTGGCACAACACTGTATCAGTATCAGCTGTGAATAGTAGGAAAAAAAAAGAGCTGAAATGAACACTAATGTTTAAATAAGAATGTAATAGGTACTGAAATTAATCTCAGCCAGCACTTATCAGTCCTTCAAGTTTCCTGGGCCTGAGACAAATATGCAGATATTTGTGCTCTGTTGATTATACTGACAGATTGAGTTAGCCATTAGTACATGGCCCACAGCACCCCTTTAATCAGTACCATACGTTCTTAAATGTGCAGTTGTAGAAATCCATTAGGCAACAAAGTGACCATTTTGCTTTATAAGGACAAACTTCCAAAAAGAAAAAAATAAAATAAAATAAAATAAAATAAAATAAAATAAAATAAAATAAAATAAAATAAAATAAAATAAAATAAAATAAAATAAAATGCATACCGCAATAAACCCAATTCCACCTCCACTGCTGCTCCGGAGGTAACTTTGAGATCTAGTTTTCAGGTCCAGTATCACCACTTGGTTGCCTGCTACATATAGGAGGCTTTGGCTATCCAACACCATCAGGTTTACACTTCTGATGCAGTCATATCCAAAAGAATATCTGAGAACAGTTCAATAAGGAAAAGATTTTATGCTGGCTTTCAAGAAAAGTTTACTAAATGGATAAAAATGCTTAAAGCAAAACAAAGACAAGAATACCGAATCTAGTGTCTAAAAGTCTGACAGTAGGCAAGTTTTGTTCAATGCACAGGAAGGTAAACAATACAGAGTCTATAACTGAGGGGAAGGCAAAGTGAAGTCTTTCTAAATTTTGTGCCCCACCTTCCCACCTCCATTACAGGATAAGCTTCTTGTCTCTGCAAAATCCTTTGGGGCTACCAGAAATGCACATTCTATCAGTGTGGTGATCTTTTTTCAAAAGTAATGTAAGAAATGTGCATTTTATTACTAGGAACTGTTCCACAGACAAGAGTTTAAACCAAAGAAATACTCAAGCTCTGTCTGCAGGCAGATGTAGAGAACAGAAAATTCAGTCTTGAACAGCAACTTGACTTTGTCTGCAAAGAAAAATACCAACCCTTGTGAAAGTCACATATTATATCCTACTTGAATCTACTCAGTAAATAATTTATTCTAGCTCTTAATTGATCAGCATCACTTCCTCCACTCCACCAATTTAGGTCTTCTGAGCAGCAGGCTACAAGTCTACCTAGTTTCTTCTGCATTATATGAAGAACACGGCAGCATACTCGCCGTCAGCCTCTTGGGAACACCAGTGTAAAGCGAAAGCTTTGCTGGGGATTTCCTACTATGATATAGTTATATGACATTACTTAGGAAAGTAAATGTTGTGGTTTTGTGGTTTTGATGGCGGTATTCCACATCAGAACATCATGCAGGGAGTTAAGGAGCTAATGCTGTTGGGGAGCAGCGGAGGAGCGGAGCCCCGCACCGGATTCTAGGCCACTCTCTGGCTCGGCGCGCTCTCTCGGCTGCCGTGGAGGTTCAGCACGTGTGCTTCCCCTGCAGTTCCTCCCTACCGTAAGCTCCCAGCTTTTGGTTCGGAAACTGTCTCTCTCTCAATTGTTCAATTTTATTAGATTTAGTAAAGTTACCACTCCTTCTCAAATCGTGCCGTTTTTTGTTG
>VXAB01003350.1:114489-146756 GCA_013399175.1 Odontophorus gujanensis | reverse complement strand
CCCCCCCCGGGGTGCACAGCTCTGCTCGGGTGGCCGCATGGCCACTGACGGTGCAGGTTTTTTTTTCTTTCCTTTCTCTCTCCCTTTTCGGTTTCCCTTGGGTCACTGTCACGGATGACACCGTGACAGTAAAAGATGTGCCTAATAAGAAATGTTTATAAAGTCAAGGCAGTGTTTAAGATTCAATTCATCCAGGACCATTACTGGATTCTTTTCCACGCCTCAACCAAGGGTATTCCACACAGGATACTCCGAACTAGACAAGTGCAATCTTAACACAAGCTAACAAATACCTGGCCTTAAATTTATACAGCCTCAACAGAAAGGATACTTAAGAGTAAGAAGGTTGACTGGTATCCCTGAGTCTTCAGTGACAAATGGCCGTGAATGTAAATCTTCATAACTATAGAAGAAAGTTTCTGAGATTTTCTTTTCTTCCTTCTCAGGGCTTTTTTCTTCATTTGGGTATACTTCAGTATTATCTTCTTCTTCCAAATCATCTGCTGCATGTCAGAAGTAGGAATGTAAAGAATATTTATATTTAGGATAAATCTTAGGTTTCTTGATGATATTTGTACTTAACTGAAGAGGGGAGGGATTCATGCATTGTCTCCTTTGACAGAGTAATAGACATTCCACAGCTGAACACAGGGATATGCTGTCTCAGTAACAACTTGTCCTGGAATAATCCCTCCAATTTTTAAAAACACTACTGTGAATATTCAAAACTGAAGAATTTGAGGGGGAAAAAAAACGGGAATATTTTAAAAGCATTGGTTTTAAAACTCACAACCCAGGATACTGAAGTAATTCAGCTTCGGTGCTTAGGTCTCAGCTTTATAAATCATATAGTATTTGAAATGTCTCTTTCCAGCAGCTCCTGAATACACATTTTCATACACAACTACTAGTAAAAGCAAGTGCTCACCGCTCTTTCACATACAGCAGACCTCCATAGAGCATTGTCTCAGAAAATGCATACTGCTAATGTGTCACTGGGCGAAGTTCTTTACTGGACTGCAATGCAAAACATCGTCAACCTGAATTCCAACTAGTCGTAAACACTTGTTAAAAAATGAATTCAAGTTAGACACCTCAAATTGAATCTCCATTACCTGTTTTGCAAGTTTTTTACTTTATATTAATTTTTTTTCTCCCCCTCAACCAACTATGGGCTGAAAGACCAGCAAGGAAAAAGAGTGAAAAGAAGTACACAAAGTAAGCCAACAGGAAGTGTTCATCTGAACTCCGTAACTGTAACATGATGGCATTGGTCTGAAATGCTGTTTTAACAACAACAGCCAAAAAATGAAAGCTACAAAGCAGTGTGATTTTTAAGTTAATGCCAACATCCCACCAAAGGAAAGCAGTACCCACCAGTGCTCTCTGTATCTGTTTCCACTTGCTCCACTTCCTCCTCTTCCTCTCCAGTTGGTGATTCCTTTGGAAGACTAATTTTGCTTTCTTCTGTAAAGAACAATTGGGATCTTTTAGGTATGAATTAATTTGACTAATTAATTTATACACATCAGGTTAAATAAAAATACAGATCTATAGTATAGTTCCATTGTAGCAAAGCAAACAAAAAGCCCTGTCAAACAGTGGACTTTTCTTGCTGTTTAGCATGAAGTGTTGGGAGAAGTTCACTTTCAAATAACCGTATTTTAAAGCAAATTGATTGCAGTAATGGCTACAGAAACAGATCTAAGCGACAAGAATTGTCAGGGAAGAGACTTCGCAGGCTGAGAGATGGCAAGAAATGCTGACACAGCCCAGGACATCTCTGGAAGAGGTCGTTTTTGACTAGGATCAAAACAAAATTTGACAACACAGAGAACAGTAACCAAAGTTGAACTCATACTGGAAATGAAGGCATGAGTGGTGTGAGAAGCCAGCAGCTACTTACCGTAGGTTTACTATTGGAATCAGTGTAACAGCAGAAAGTACTTACGGACAGTGCTGTGATCTTCCTGTGTACCTTCTGCTGGCTTCTCATCTGCTCCCTCCCACTCATTTGGAGATGACATGTCCTCTTTACCTGGTGGCAGTGAAGAGGAACTTGTAGTATTATTATTGCTTTTGTCTGTTGTTTAGACTATTTTCATTTCCTCCCAAATCTTGAGATTCCCAAACATAATATTTGCAGTCTGCCTCAACACTACAAGTACAGGTAATCCAAGAATATGTCCTACTTTATTGGGTGAATTAATTGGTCTGGGATCTGTGTATCTTGCTACGGAAAGACTGTCATCTAAATAGTGCATAACAGAGGAAGTAGAAGAGAGGTTTGTGCATTCTGGGCTTCTCTTCAGTGTAGCAGGGTGAGCTTTGTTTTTGAAAGAGAACTCTTTGGTAGATTTCACTAAAATATCAGGGGATAAACATTCGGTGATCACCTTGAACAGAGAAGCAGGAGAGAGAAACCCTTCAGGAAAAAAAAGGACTTGGTCCCTATTTCAAAAACCAACCAACCAATCAGAAAACCCAGCAAAATGGACATGGGAGCAATTATGTACAAATCGAAATCTAAATATTCAGTATAACAAATGCAGCCAGTATGCAAATGAATGTGTCTGTATGTGTAAGCTGGACTTCAAAAGCAAGAATAAATCCCAAAAGATGCATTTCTTGTTTCTGGCATTGGGTCATAACATGCTTGAGAAAAAATATCTTGTGTCACCTTGGACTTTTCAGGTATTTCAGGAAAGGCAGTGTCCAAACATAATGCCACCCCCCAGAAAGACAGTGAAAGCAAATAAATACTGTAGATGTGCCATTAATGCCATTATCTGGCCAACTTGCCCTACTCTTATCTTCATCTGAAGGTTCTGAGATTTTGCCAGAGTCTGAATTTTCTGCATAATTTCATCTAAGAATTAAGATGAGCTGTACCCCTCGGAAGCTCTCAAAAATAGACGTGCAGGAAATTTTAAATTCAGAAAACAAAACCAATTACAATATATATATATAAATGAAATCCATGAGTTTTTAGTAAGCTAACAGAACTGATACTACTGAAGAAACAGTTTCACACTAGTTGCATAAACATACAGTAGAGTCTTCAGAGACCTGAACTCTAATTCCAAACCCAGTAATGACGTGTACAGTTTGTATCAGTCATTTCACCTCTAGCTGTCTCAGTTATCTCTTGTGAAAAATGAGATAATAATACTTACCCATCTTAGCAAAGTGTTTTGATATCCATAGAGAAAAGTGCTGTAACATTTCAAATTATTCTAACTAATTAGCAATCATTTATCTTCTAAAAATTAAGTCTATCATAGTTTTCATTATAAATTAACTCCTCTTGGGAAAACGCTTTAGGCTGAAAGAGGGTCTGAACATTTCTGCCTCCATCATTATCTGGGTTCTAGTCACAGAGAGCTGCTGTAATGTTCGCTGTAGACGTTACCATGTTGGCATTCAAACACTGCCTATATATATATATATATAATTATTTTCAGACTCTAAGGAGGCTCAAGAGAAAGATGTCTAGTTTTGTTGCAGTTTGAAGGATTGACTGATCCAAGAAAATCACTCAACATGCCTGTCCAGGATTTTTTTTTCCCCTTCTTGTACTAGTAATGTAAGATATTGACTTGAAACACTGTACCAGAACCACACTAGTTCTATGTTCAGCTATCTAACAAGCCACTGAGGAGTGGGTTCATGTTTTCTTGCTTCAGTGGTCAGCGCTATAAACTGTGAACTTCAGCAAAACTTCATTTTCTCTCAAATTGCCTTTCACTCAGCTGTGTTCTGAAAAAGCCGCCTGAGAATGGAGAAATACATTCCTTCAGGTATGTTCTCAGTAATTTTAAAACTAAGAAGCTTGTTGGAAATGTTGCTATCACACAGAATCTTTATACAGAGGATGCTCAGGAAAGTTGAACGTTGAGAGATCTCTCACCTCAGACAATTGTTTCATTTATTCAAAACGCAGGAAAATCAAATCAAATGAGTGTTTATGTGACATCACAAACAAATTCACTGAGATGACATTGTCATCCTACATCTTTCCTCCTTCCAGAAAAGAAGTATTTAAATGTGTAAAGCTTCATAAATGCAGTGCTTGCCTTCACAAAACCCATGACTGATGCTTCCAACTGCATAAAAAGCATTGAATTAAATAATGATTAAAATGTGGCCAACAGTTATCCTTTATAAACCAAACATATCTGTTAGTTATTATTTTGTTTCTGCTTTCCACTAACTGTACACAGTGTACACAGTAAGACTGTGCTTAAAAGACATATCTCTCACCTCAGTTTTTAATTCTACAGAGTAGTGATACCAGTTCTGTGTACTACTTCAGGGTATGTAGAAATAGTCTGCTGTTGCTGAAGAACATAACTGCCATGCTATGAGTATCAATAATGATTAAGAATTCACCTCTACACTGTGCTACTTCTGCAGGATCTATTTCTTTGATTCACTTCAAACTCTGCAGTTTCTATTACAAAAGTTTGGGCCACCAGTGAGTATTGAACAAAACTCAAAATGTGCTTTTGGTAACTTGTTCTTCCCCTCATGAGAGATTGTCTCGTGTTCCTTTTCTCGTCTTTAGCCCACTTGAAAAAAAAACACCAAAAAACTGCTGATCCCAGGACTTTGTTTTCATTTATTAATTCCAATCCTGATTCCTTTTAGCACAGTACTTACAGGCTACTCACTGATATTTCTGGCCTGGAGGTAATACTGGCTTGGGCTAAGGATTGAAACTGCTGGCTGTTACGAGGGGTGCTTGCCATGAGGAATTAGTCACTTATCATCTGTCACAGGTTGCTTTCTCAAGTCTAGCTCTGCTTTGGAAGTGTCAGATTTCTCTCCATTTGCCAAGTCATGCTCATTTAATTCAACTTTAGTTGCCGTTCTCTTGGTACTTTTTTCTAGCTTCTCCTCTTTACGAAAAACAACACACCATTCAATGACTAAGGACTCCCTTTAGCTTTCAGACCACATCACAGTATGCTAGCAATTTATTGGGCAAAATGTGTGCAAACTACAGGGTGCTGCAAAACTAAACTTCACTCAAAATGAAATTAAAATAGTTAAGTGCTCATATACACAGTGAAAAATATGCAACTGTAAATCAGGCATAGCTGGCATAGTGCTGTCTGTGTGTCATTATCTGCCTGCATTACCTCAAAATTAGTATTAAAAATTAGCTCTAGGCAATCAACACAAAATCCCAAGGAAATAATTTTTCATAGTGGAGAATATTGCTGTCTCGTAAAATAGAGGACTTAGCAGAGAGGAGACTAACAGAAATTACCAATTCTCACAGCAATTAAGGTTACATATATAAAATATTTACTAGCCAGAGACTGAGGCAGCAAGGATATAGCTAGAAAGCAGGATCTAGACACATCACCACAGTCATAGAATCGTAAAATCATTAAGGTTGGAAAAGACCTCTAAGATCACCTAGTCCAACCAGCCACTTACCACCAATACTGCTTACTAAATCAAGTCCCTCAGTACCACATTTTCACGTTTCCTGAACAACTCCTGAACAATTTCCTGAGACAGTGACTCCACCTCCACCCCAGGCAGCCTATTCCAGTGTTTGATCACTCTTTCAGAGAATATTTTTTTCTTTTTTCCTAATACCCAACCCGAACCTCCCCTGGGGCAACTTGAGCTATCTAGCGTGTTCAGTCACTGTCTTTTGTTCTCCAAGAGAGAGAGAGAAAAGAAGTGGACAGGATAACCCTGTGTGGATTCTGACTATCGCTGTATTGCACACAAAGTATTTTCCAATAAAACAGAAGAAATAAAACTTAAGTCTAATTTCAAACTGAAATAGTCCTTTGTATGATCCAGACGTCCCAGCTGTGTCTCATACAAGTGAGAGCGCTAAGTCTGCGTTGCCAATAAAGGTGAGTAACCAGGTTTCGGTTGAGCAAGATACGAAACAAGGCCGTATCACCACAGTTACTCATTAACACACAGCGTAAAGGAAAATCGTAAAAACGAACTACAAAGAGCGCATACGCAGCAGGCAATGAAAACAACATCAGTACAGCAGAACCAACACGCTCCACGTTTCAGAGATGGTCCTCCTCGGCCGCAGAACATTTGTTCTGTTTTACTTTCCATGTTTGTGTGAGGGGTGATGGAGCCGGAGCCGGTCCTACCCCAGAGCCGTGCCCGGGGCCCCCTGCTCCCCGCTGCCCCTTACCTGAGGCCACATCCAGCTCGGCGTTACCGGTCTCTAGGCAACCGCTAAGCAGCGTGCTGAGCACCCTGGGAGCTGTAGTTCGGCGAGCCGGGCTGGGGGTGATTTGTTTGGGAAGTAAACTATCTTTTGGGTTGATGTTTGTTTGTTTGTTTGTTTTTCCAATGCTAACAACAGAGCCCACTCACAAATGCGCCTGAGCTGTCGCAATTCCAGAAGGGCTGGCACACTGCTCTCAGACTGGGTCTGGGTCTGGGTCTGGGTGCTGCTGCGTGGAGTCGGACTCAGTGATTTCCTTTGATTTCTTTCTGGCTTGGATCACCTTCCATGATTCAATCCCAGTGGTTTGAACCCTGATGCAGCGCTGCTGCCAGGGTCCAGACCCTCACATAGGTCACCGTGTGGGTACTCAGGGAGTGGAGCTCAGTGCCCCATGCCATCAGTGCCATGTGCATCCCATGCACCGCCACTACAGGCCAAAGCCAGAATCGCCTGCAGCTGATGCGCTCCCTTATCGTAGTGCAAGGTTGCCCGGACACGGGTGGGAGCGTTTCCACGACGGCTTTCCTCTCGCTTCTGGAGGCCAGAAACCCACCCTAAAACCAAAAGCTCAAGCTTCTGCCGCCTCCTTCCCGCCTCGACGTGGCTGCCCTGGCGCCCAGGCTTAGGCGGGTGGGGCGGCTGCCATCCACCGCGACCTGTGCTCGTTTATACGCCTACCGATAAACACACACCACAGAGCTCTCTCTAAGGCTTGCAAAGCGCCCACCCGCTCACGGCACAGGTCCCCGCCAGGGGCCCAGGACAGGGGAGAGGCAGTGATGGGAGGGGACTGCTGCGGGCGGCAGCGCCAGGACAGGTGCCACGGGAAGGGGAGGGCCTATGGGCGCGGCAGGGTGGCCTGTCGCGACGGCCCCGGGCGGGACGAGGAGGCCGCGCCATGGCCCCGTGCGGGCGCTGCGGGCGGGCGCTGCCGCTGGGCTGGCTGCTGCTGGCCTGCCTGCCGGCCGGTGAGTACACCTACACGGAGCCGGGGTCAGCGGGCGCCCTCGGGGAGCGGCCGGGAGAAGGAGATGGGACGGGAGGGAGTCTGCGGGGGCACGCTTTGTTTCCCCTCGGGAAGGTTTTGGGGCGCCTGCCCCAGCCCTGCGCCTGGCATGGAGCCGGGATATCCCGAGGCAGCTCCAGGAGGGCCAATCCGCGCGTGGTTTCGTTAGCCCAAGAGTGCGGCCTGAGGCTGGCCGAGGAGGAAGTGGGAAGGCGCGTGGGCCGTCCCCTCTGGATTGTCCACAAGTGCCCCAGCAGTGTTACCGAGACCCGAGCTGCACACCGTGTCCAGAATCGGCCTTTCAAGCTTTGCAGGTTGCTGGACGGCTTCCGATCTCCTGTAGGGACCGAATTGATCGTTTTGCTGCTTGAGTCAGTGGTATATTTGCTGATGGTTTAGCTTTTAGCACCTAAGTTCCGTTTTTCAAAGAGGGAACCTGTAAATGAGGTGAAAAATACAGAGGTATACCAGTTGATTGTCTAGCTTGACGGCAACATTCCCACTTGACTAGCTAAAAACTGGCATCACTGGTTCTAAATGTCAGTATCTTCCTCAAAGGAGGTCACAGATACGAGCTAACAGTAGCTTGCTAGGTTGGTAGACTCAGATTTGTTCTTTCCAAGCAGGAAAAGGATAACAGCATGCAGGAGAGGAGTGTCATTCAACCCTAGGAACCTATCTTAATTTCAGTTATCTTGTGTGGTGTTGGTTGGGGAGGCTGGTGTGAAACATCAGGCATGTGGCACCTGACCAACCTCCAGTGGGAAAAGTGGGTTTTTAACCACACTGAAAAATAAGGAACTTCTTGTTCAACTCTAATTCTAGAACAGAGCTAATGACAAAAGATCTCTTCCAAAAAGAACTTTGGTTTCTGTAAGTGAAAAGCACGCAGTTATTTTAAATATTTCATTCTTGTCTGAGAGGTGCTGCTATGGAAAATATAGATAAAAGCTGTGTCCATGAAGGTCAGAATTCTTACAGGAAAGGTCTGTTTGGTTGCCAATGAGATCGAGGTGTTGCCAGTCTTGAGGATTTGGATTTTGGTTTCTTGTGATTTCACACAGTAAGGTCCTGTGTATGAGCTGTTTCACGATGAAAGCTGAGACAACATGTGTCAACATACAGTGTCATTAAGTAAAAGTCACTGCAACTACCTGTCATTAGTATGGACCTTGTCTTACTACAGCACTGTAAAAAACAGCCTTCATTTTTCTAGAATTTGGTACCGCTGCTACTATTTCTGTGTTTAAGTTTGCATACATTTTATTTTTCAAAAAGGTCTTGAACTTTAAAGTTTACTGTGATTATCAAGTTTGCTCTACTTTGCTTTGAGTTGGCTGGCCACAAGTCTTTTTTCCAACCAGGAACCAAGCAATTACTGCATTAACAGTATCCAGATGCAAAAATACATGCTGAGACAATGCTGCACCTCTGCAGCTGTATGGTTTCCTCCTGATGGAAATGGGGCAAGCTTATGTTTGTCAGGTGCATACTCCATGCAGCCTAGGAGGGCACTGAAAGAATGTTGCTTGCAGTTGTGATCCAGATATATATCCCCTTATTTCTTGTTCTCATCCTGAAAATATGAGAAGAGAGGGAAAAACTTGGGATGCAAGTGCTGGTTTGTGATCTTTTTGGTTTGTAACTTGAGACATTCCCTTTTCCTTCTCTCCTTCCCTGTTTCCCATGCTCACAATCTAGAAGCACCTAGCACAGCACCACAAGCTTGCCCTGTTTCCTGGGATATGTTCCAGACAGGGCATCCTACTAGACTCACTCCACACTATTTGTATTGCCTTATCAAAGGCAACTGGTGATAACTTTTCTGTTAATGACAAGTACAGCCTTATGTATTATCAGAGTTTAAACAAGATAGAGATGTTTCTGAGTGTGGCTAAAATAAAGCGTAGCTTGTGAGAAACTTTGTAAAAACCTCGCTGGATGGATGCAGCTGTTTAGTTGGACAGTGCTGTGGAAGTTGTTAAGGATGAGTTCTAAACATACACAGTAACAGCTTTATTAAAAAAAAAGATCTGTAAGTGCAGATCCTCTGTGAGGCCGAGGGAAGTGTACTCCAGTTATTGGTCTGGTCCAGAGTGAGAGTTACGTTGTTGTGATGTCTGCCATTGCTGCTTGACTGCCTCCCATGTTCTCGCTTACAGGTTGCCTCTCCCTGCTGGTGACAGTGCAGGATACTGAGCGTTACACCACCTTATTTGCCAGTATCACCCTCAAGTGTGACTACAGCACTTCAGCACAGCTGCAGGACGTAGTGGTGACCTGGCGCTTCAAATCCTTCTGCAAGGACCCCATCTTTGATTACTACTCAGTCTGTGAGTATCAAGCTTGTCTTCCAAGGAATCATTCTTCAAATGGAAATGAACAGGGAATCAGACTTAAAGATTTTTCCCCAGGATCCAAGAAAACAACGTTGTGTCTGTGGTTTCCTTTGCATTGTCAGGACTTTATGGTACTGTATCATAGAAATCCCAGCCAGAACAGTTCGTCTGTCCTCCTTGTTGTCAGATCAGAAAGCAGAGAGATTCAGCCATATTTTACACGTGTCAGACTTGGCAGTCCCATATTTGAAAACAAGGGTCTTGCAACCTGTAGACTTAACAATTACATAGGAGGCACCAGTTCTGGAGCTAGAGACCAGTGAGTGTTACTGATTTTAGGCAGAAACATGCTCTTTGTAGTGCAGGAAAGCTTCTAAGCTGTTTAATACTAGTGGCAGCACTTCATATGCAGATATTCTGGTGCTTGTTGCCTTCTTTCAGGAGTGTTTAAGATGGTATGTTTAAACTGGCCAGCCAGTTAATTAATAACTTAATTGCGTACTTAAGCATGAAGACTCTGGGCTTGTTTGATGTCTTGGTGTCCAAAACCCATCTCTGGGTGGATTGAGTAGGCTTGTGGCCTACAGCCAAGTCTACAAGCAGGTGAGTCTGATGCTCTGCTATTTCCAGAGTAATGTGGCTCAAGCTCATAGTCCCCAACAAGGACAAAAAGCACAAAAGTCATGGTGTTTGCTTAGGTGGGTCTCTCTTCACTATCTACTGTAAGCACAACTATGTCTTTGTCAAGATGTGTCCTGTCCACTCTTCATTGCTAGTCCTTTACAGACAGTGTTGAGTGTCTGTATCAGTAGTCTCCATAAGTCTGAGTTCCCAAATGACTGGAAACTCAATCTTAGGTTATACTGTGAATCTCTTGTGAGAGTACTTGTGAGAGTATGACAGAGCTTGCCTCTAGTCTTCCATTAGTGTTATTGAGTCTCTATATATTATAATCCTGAGCAGGAATTGGATGATGGGTTTTCCATTCGTTAGGAGCCCCACAACATATAATGGGATAGAGGAGTGAGAGGGAGGTGATCCCACAGTGGTTTGTATGTATCTAGAGATATTTTTTGTTGTTAAATAAGCACAGTTTTGCTTTTGTTCCAGTACTTCTAGGAATTCTGTGACTTTTTTCCATGCAGTTTGTCTTTGTCCTGGATCCTGCTCTCCCACCTACCTTTGTTAGGTTCTTCGTGCTGTTGTTCTTTCAATTGTGAACACAGGAGCTCCTCTGCAGCTCTCAAAATCTCTGTCATTCCTGTGGCTCTTCCTTTTTTTACTTGTAAGCACTCCAAAGCAACTTATCCTTTCTCTTCTGAATCCATGCTTTGTCTTACTCAACAAAAACAAGTACACATGTGCATGCAGGAGTTCTCTGCTGCTTACAAGGGGATAGAAATTGTCTCTTTGAAATAATTTTTTGCATCTTATTTGATGATGTGTGCTTTTAGCGTATCAAGCCAGTTTAGCTCTTGGCCAGGACCCGTCTGATGACTGCAATGACAGCCAGCGACAGGTGCGCATTGTCGTCCAGAAATATGGGCAGAATGAGCCTGTGCTGGGTGTTGACTACCGCCAACGGAAGATCACCATCCAGAATCGTAAGTGACCTGACCTCACAGGCAGGCAGGGAACTACCTGGTATCTGGGCCTATCAAGCAAAGAAAGGCATAAATATGGGTAATGTAATCTGTAGCTTATGTATTCTGTGATGTGGCAATGGAAACCTAGACAGGTTCTAGCAGTGGGCCTAGGAAAACCTTGTGAGGTTCAACAAATCCAAGTACAAGGTCTTGCACCCGAGTCACAGCACCCCCTGCTATCCATACAAGCTAGGAGATGAAAGAATTGAGCACAGCCCTGCCAAAAAATACCTGGGGGAACTAGTGGATGGCAGGCTGGACATGAGCGAGCAGTGTGCCCTTGTAGCCCAGAAAGCCAACTGTATCCTGGGCTGCATCAAAAACAGCATGGTCAGTAGGTGGAGGGAGGTAAGACCTCCCTCAGCTCTGCACTGGTGAGACCTCACCTGGAGTACCATGTCTAGATATGAAGGGAATATGCAATACTCCATGTTGCCTGCAGGCAACAGGCCCTCTTAGAGTAGGTCTGAAAGGAGTGTCAGTTCCAGATATTCTGCTCACCTCTCAGTCCTTCTTCCACAGGGGCAGACCTTGTTATCAGTGAAGTCATGTGGTGGGACCATGGTGTATACTACTGCACTGTGGAAGCACCAGGAGATACCTCAGGGGATCCAGACAAAGAAGTTAAGCTAATTGTTTTACGTAAGTTTCTGTTGCCTGGGCAGCATATATCTCCTCCTGTTCTTTTCCTCCCCATCCCAAGACTTCTACAGTTCTGGAAAGGTGCTCAGTAAGTTACAATGACCAGGTATGTCAGGATTCTTTTTCTCTCTCTATTTCTCACGTAGACTGGCTCACAGTACTCCTCATCGTCCTTGGTGGCCTCCTCCTCCTCCTGCTGATTGGAATATGCTGGTGCCAGTGCTGCCCCCAGCATTGCTGCTGCCACATCCGCTGTGTCTGCTGCCCAACCCGGTGCTGCTGTAATGAGAAAGGTGAGATGCAAGCTAATATGTGTCATAGAATCATAGAATTGCTCAGGTTGGAAAAGTCCTTCATCAAGTCCAACCTTAACCTAACCATACTACCCTAACAAACAACCCGCCGCTAAATCATGTCCCTGAGCACCACATCCAGATGGTTTTTAAACACATTCAGGGATGGTGACTCAACCACCTCCCTGAGGAACCTATTCCAGTTCTTAACAACCCTTTAGGTAAAGAAGTTTTTCTTTACATCCAACCTAAACCTCCCCTGGTGCAACTTGAGGCCATTTCCCCTTGTCATGTCACCTGTCACCAGTGAGAAGAGACCAACCACACTTTTCCTGCAATCACCTTTCAGGCATTTGTGTCAATTCATAATTTCTGTCAAGACAAAAACATAGTGGATTTTTCTGAGTTTCACTTTTTCCCACTAGTTCAGTGTCCATATACACTACAACAAGCATACATTTACGTATCACTGAAATCACTGGATTCTTCCACAAATGCTGCAAGGAGAGGATTTGTGAACAGGAGCTGTGTTTCTTTTTTTCTCACAAAAGCATTGTTTGGAATACCTTGGGTGTTAGTAAGCTTTCTAACGGCTGAAAGAAGCTACTGTGAGAGGTTTAGATTCATGCTTAATCTGCTTAGCCTTTACAAAGAGGAAACAGACCATCTCCTTTGCAAACAACAAAACCAACCAAAACAGTTTCTTGGAATTTTTTGGTTGTGTGGTGCTGAGAATGCAATGAAAATTTGGCAGAGAACTTGCTTTCTATTAGAGAAATGTGATGGAGTTGAAAGATTTGCACCTCCAGAGTTTCTAGTTCTCAGCAAGAAGAGGATTTTTGAAAAGGGAATTTCTGTAAGTGGCAGTGACATTTTCCAGAGTGTTGCTTTTGTCTTTCCTGTCTTCCACTGAGAACAAATAGGAGAAATTCTTGTGAGGTTCCCAAAACCTCTACCTGCTCACAAGGGACGGTACAGAAGGTTTCAGCCTCCTTGGCTGGCCACTGGAATCTGTGAATACAATTTCCATTCCAGCTACCTGCCCTCTTGACCCGCTCTGCGAGGATTCCTCGAGAGATTGCTCCCCTGCTCTGGTGCACCTTCACTTTGTCCTGCTTCCGAAGGACTTTTTTTTCCTCCAGGAAATTAACTGGGAACTTAAAAAAAGAGAAGACTGAGTCAGGAAACATCTTAAATAAACAGTTCTAAGAAATAACAGTTCCACGTAATTGAAGAAAAGACGAAAGTCGTCAATTAAGTTGTAGAATTACAGCATGAGTTGATTGTGGGTGATATCTTCCCACTTAGTGGCCGCTAGAGGGTAGCCTCGATCTGTTCAATGGGTTTAGGATACTCTGAGGTGAGGTAACTCAGTGTGTTGTCATTATCTAATATGATTTTGAATCTTGTAATGGAAGTGAATTATTTGGGTGATTCAGAATTGGTGTTACAGAAATATTAAGTGTGCCCCAGGGGCAAGCCAATTACATTTTCCATGGAGAACTGCAAAAAGCCTACTAGTACAGATATTGTGGTAAATACATGTGTGACCTCCTCCTGTTCCTATTAGTTCCTTTTCTCCTGCAGACTTCTTCCATTAATGAATTGGTGCAAAATGGGATATGCTTGCACCCAGGTCTGATTAGGTTGGAAAACAAATGTTTTTAGAATTGGATACATGGCCCAGCAGCTGTGAAAGGTAAAGAATGTTTGGAAAAAGGAACAGTGAAACACCCTGCCAAGGTTTTATAGCAAGTATGAATTTTGGAACTATGGCGAATCTGACCTTCCTCAGATAAAAATGTTCACACTTTAGGAAAGAGATCTGTTGTTATACCTCCATTTCTCAAGTGGGGAACCAGAGTACTGAATTCAGGACTTTATATATTGGGATGAAACTGGGAGGCAAAGAGTCTGAGGAAGGGAAAAAAAAAAGATGAGGGTAGTGAAGAAAGTCCAGGGAGAGTTCTGCATTTGTTCAGCTACAGGGAAAGATCAGAGAATCATAGGCTCAGGATGATGGTGCTAGCAGCTGCCTTCATACATTAAATTTAGAGAGGAGAACCTGTAGTGCTGTAAGTGTGCCTTTCACTGCTGAGCCTTTTGCTGCTCAGGTAGGACTGCATTTGCAACTCAGAGATGTGCATTTTACAGGTGCAGGGACATACTGAAGGTGATAACCAGAGGAATGGGAGAGGAACAGATAGGGTCTTTATTTTTATCTCTCTTTGTTTTCTTCTTTCACTCTTCCTTCCAAATTTGAAAGCTAAACTGGTGGAAAATCCCTTGGAAAGAAAATAATGAAGCAAGTTTTACATTAAATGCTTGAAAGCTGCTACCCTCATTCCACAACACTTCGAAATAAACTCAGTGTATTAGAATTAAAACTCCTGAAGACTCCAGCTTTGTAGTTCACTCGGTTTGGAGCCAGGCTGGGGAGGGAGTGGGAGTCTGAAGTGGAGGACAAAATGGAACTGCATGAGCTGTGTGGGAAAGGGGAGGAAGTGCTCAGAGGGAGTGTCAGTCCTTGTTCTTCTACAAGTGGTACTCTGAGTGAATTCAGTGAAACAGTTAAAGGAATACATATATACTGTCTGTTTAATAAATGGAGGTGGAGGAGTTGAGACCCGAAGAGCACTGGGTCTAAGTGCTACTTGCTACAGATTAACTCAAGGGACAGAATTAATTGGAGCTTAGCTGTAGCCTGGTTTCTTACAGAAGGAAGGCTTGTGCAACCAGCTTTGTATCCCCAGTCTCTTCCCCTTCAGTAACTTTTAATTTCATCAGCCAACTTCAGCCAGATTTATCAGAGGGGTAAGTGTCTCAAAGGCAATTACATTCTTATCTGTCTGGTGAAATGTATAGGCAAGAATGTTCTGTTAGTGCCTTGCAGAAGAGATTGCAGTAAAAGACTGCCTCTTTTGAGATTCCAGAAGCCATGTAAGAGAATTTTTGCAGAAGACACAGTTGCAGAAGAGTTTCACCCAAAGGTGACGGACAAACCATACAGAGTCAGGCTTTGTAATGTCTGGGACTTGCAGAATTTGCATGTAAACTTAAGTTTGACTGTCTGTGACAGAAGGAGTAAGGCTTTTTTTTGTTTGTTTGTTTTTGAAATTGTAGCTCAAAAGTTTTAGCTTTCCCCATGGAATGAACCCGCAGTGAGTGATGGTTTTGAAGACAGACATGGTGATGTTGTCTTTGCAGGGGGGGAGATGCAAGTGCTAAAAAAAGTGAAGTTGGATTGCAGCCTGACTCCACTAGTAGTGGACTGGAGTTAGTGATGGAAAAATGGTGACAAAGTGGAAAGTTCCACTGAGTTTCCTCTTCTGGCACACAGGACACTGCTGTTGAGAACAGGACATTTCGTTTGTTCACCAGTTTGGCCACACTGTCCAAAAGGATTTAGCTTTTGCAGTCATGCTGAGATAAATTGGATAGAGACAACAAGAGCAGCTGAAAGAATAGACAGGAAGAATGTGGACAATGCATGATTGAGTGTGGTGTGGAAGATAAGATCTAGACAAAGCCTACACTAAGGGAGCAAAAAAGGTCTCGTTTAACTGTAGGGAAAGGACCAATGGTGAACTGAGGTTTAAGAAAGAAGACAGTGTGGTTATGACTTGCTGCATGAAACATTACTTCCCACTTTGCCACAGTTGTACTCATAGTGACATGGCAGGTAGAAGTGCTGCGTTAGGAAATGTGCCATATACTTAACCCTAGTGCTGTTTGTTCCTGGTTGCTGGAGATGTAACCCTTTTCTTCAGTTTTAGGTGCATTTTGGAAACTGTAGAACTTTTTTGTTAAAATTTCCTGCACTCTATTCTTAACTTTTGTCATAAGTTGGAGAGAGCTTCTCATTCAGCTGTGATCACATTCAGAGTCTGTCAAGCAAACGGGCACATGTTGTACGAGCTGTACTCTAGGCATAGCTACTCAAAGCTTTCTTCTTTTACAGTACTGGAACGGCATCGGTTCATGAAGCGGGCTCAGGCACTTGCACCTTGGATGCTACCTAACATGTTCTATGGAGGCGCTGATAGGAACTCACAACTTTCCTCTTACCAGCTGAACCCTCTACTGCAACAAGGTGAGACTATGACCGTCATTTCAGAGGGTAATAGGAAAGAGAAGCAGGTAACTTCTCGGGGAGCTTCAGCAGTGAGACTTTATCCTCTCTACTACAGAGTGAGAAAGATATTCCTAGCATGACTCCATGTCCTAGCATGACAGCTCTGCTACATCTGCAATGTACTTTAGACGTACCTGGGTGGATAAATACAGCATATCCGTCTTAAGTGTCTCGCTAGGCTCAGTGCTGGGTGAAGTAGTTTAATGCTAACTAAGGTGTATCTTGTGCTATACAACAGTGACTGCAGGGTAAATAAACACAGCTTATCTCGCTTCGTGGGGTGGAAGAGGGTACTGTGTCTTTGTTCTGCTGTCCTGGTCACGGTCAACTCTTTATATCCAAAATTGACATGAGAAGTGAGGTGCAATTTGTTTGAGTTCTTATCAAATGTCTAGTCTTTATACAATAGAGGGCAAACTGCATTCTGTGCAATAGATCTAGCCTACGTGCAGCAAAGAATAAATCTGGAAGAATTTGCTAGGTGTTCTACCCCCAAATCACTTACATTAGTTGTGTATATTCTTGAGTTTAATTGAATAGGGAAAATAGTGTCTGAAGTCATAGAGACATAAGCAATAGCATGAATTATTACCAGCAATATTATTTAACCACCCCCAAGAACATAGCAGAATTCAGCATGACTTGTCAAATAAATAGAGAATTTTTTCATCTGAAATTAGCTTTTCATCACTGTACAACAGGCACAGGTTGACAGTCTTAACCACTGAAGAACTGGTAAGCATTTTAAATGCTGGATTCAAGGTGTTTGAGTATATACTTTGTTAACCCTTCCGTTAGTTCTGCAGTTGGTATTTTTCCTAGTCAGTTAATTTTTTGAAAATGTGGTGACTGAGCTGTCGTCAGTTATGATGTAATGCACTGAGACTTCCCAAGAAAACACATGGACATGCTATCAGAATACAATGGACAGTTAAGTTCCTTAGGCTGTTGCTTAGCCTTATTCATGTCACGTATCTGTAAATTTAGAGATGCTGAATGGAAGGGAGCTCTTAAGGTCACCTAGTCCTCCCTCTTGCTCACAGCAGGACCATCACTAACCTCAGTAATACTAGCTGTGGCTTTGTCCAGCTGGGATGTGGAAACCTGCAAGGATGAAGGTTCCAGGACTTCTTTGGGTAACTTCCAGAACTGCACTAGCTTTGTAGAGTAGAAACTTTACCATTTTCTGCTTACATCTGTTCATATACGTGTGTGTGTTTATGTTCATTAGCATTTAAAACAATCTTCCTTTTCAGTATTGATCCATACTGCTTCCAGTTCAGTAAGATATTAGAGTAAAAAAAAGAAAAAAAAAGAAAGAAAATTATTGATGCTGTAGGAAAACTTCTGTTCCTCTCTCTGAATACTCATTTCCTGGTGTGCTGGATGACTTAATTTCTTACGTGTGTGCTGCTCAGAACACAGATGATGGCTTCAGCATACTGGTTTCTGTACTTTGCATCTGACCTTGTGTGGTTGTGATGCTTGAAACTTGTGCAGCTCCTACGGTGAGGAAGAGAAGTGAGACTCAAAGGAGATTTAGCCAAGACCATCAGCACACAGAGGCTCGCTTTTCTTTGCTTTTCCCTAACTTACTGCATCCTCCTATGATTTCATCTTCAGATGTGTCTCTGCAGAACAGTCTTCCACTGGTGCAGCCACAAGCTCAACTTTCCCCTAACAAGGGTGTTTTGGACTATCTGGAATCTGAAATCCAAAATCTTAACCCGTCACAGCCCCGGCCACCCTCCAACCAGCGGCAGGCGGTGCAGCCCAGTTTACTGTCCTCCCTGGGCAGCGACATCATGCAACGCAGCACAAATGGTCTTCCTCCTCTCACTGGTCATATTTCTTCCACCCACGGGAGCAGCAACTCCTCACGGCCGCAGAGAGCTACCCGCAGCCCCAGAACCTGGGACTCCACAGCAGAGAACAGGAGGGAAGATCGGAGGTGGCCCTTGCCTTCCAGTGGAGATTCTCGTTCCAGCTACAGTCAGGAGCCCCGAGACAGGCAGCGAGAGGACCATCCTCCAAGGCAGAGGACAGGCGGCTATGATGGCAGGCCCCATCACTCCAGGCGGGATGTGTCGCCCACCCGCCAGACTGAGAGGGGCAAAAGCAGCAGCAGCAGCTGCTATTCAGAGGAAGCCAAAGAGCGCTCCAGCCACCATCGTGGCAGGAGACAGCAGCCTGCAGTGAGGCAGGAGTACCAGCAGCACGCCAGGAGCAGCAATAACTCAAGGCACCGTCGGCACAGCTACTCTCCCCCTTCTCGACGGGGATCATGGAGCTCCTCAGAAGAGCAAATCCGCCTCCCAGCGACAAACCACAGGCGGCACCGGGACCGGAACCGATCTCGGGAATGGCCAGAAGATAAACCTCCCAGTTATCGCTCACTAGAAATCATCCCAGATCGGGACAGCAAGCACAGGGAAGGTGCAGGGCCACGCTCGGTGAGTCGCCTGCTCCTTTTCTTCCAGTCACAGGGAAAAGATGGGTTCTGGGGGTGAGAGTGAATGTTAGTTACTTTCTGCGGTTTGATGCCTTTCTTTCAAAAGGAGGGCAAAGAGTACTGAGTACCCTAGAAAACTGTGGGAAAAGCACTATCCTTCAGGCCACGTGGAATAGTGTGGGTTGCTAGCTGCAGCTCCTAAGGACTGGACATGCATTATATGAGGAGTGAAGGGCTGTTGTTCACAGATCATCTTATCAGTTTATCCTGGGACTAGATTTCAGGCAGTGTCCTGTGCATGAAAAGCTTTGTATCCAATTGCTTGCCTCCCAACTAGACAGTATGTTCCTCCTTAAAAAACTGAGTTTTTCAAAAAGAGCAACAACAACAAAATTAAGTGTCCTTTATCATCTATATGCAGTATTTTACCAGGTGGCAGTCTTCTCAAGGGGCCATATTTTGCATATTACAATTTTCCCCACTGAGTTTTGGAAGGAAATGCAGTTCTACTCCCAGCTATGATGTATATATCTATGAATGAATGGTTTTGTTTCGGTGTTCAGAGCAAGTAGGGAGACACAGGATTTTCATCTATCTTGCCTTGTTCCTAATGTTTTATTTTCTGTTGCAGGACAAAGGAAGTTCCTATAGTGCAAGAAGCATTGTCATTTAATGCCGGTACTGAAAGAACAAGGATTCATGCTGGACTCTTTTTTTTAGCTTTTTTTTTACTCTATAGTTGGGATGACTACTTTTAATTGGACCAGTAAAAGAAAAACAAACAGAAGATGAAACTGCTTTTGAAGAAGATATGTCTAGTGGGCATGAAAGCAATACAGAACCTGTATTTTTTGCTACTTTGATTTGGAAACTTAGGTTTGTGGTGGGCTGAAAATATTTGATTGGATACAACAGATTTTTTTTTAATAAACAGTGTATTCCCAGAGATACCAGTTGCCTTTGTTAGGTACTGTGACACTACAAGGAGGACAGTGTGTAGGATGCTGGGCCTTTGCACAGCAGTTACTGGAGAAGGGCTTAGATAATCATAGAGATGTAAAGTCACAGGACAGTAGAGTAATTTAGGTTGGAAGACAACTCTGGAGCCCATCTGACCCAATCCCCTCAGAGTTTGGTGTAGAGAGGCATTGCAAGTCCTTTCTGAGGCCCTGTACTGTACTTCAGAAATATCTGATGCTTGCTGCTTCTGCCTGGCTATTCAGTGTAGCGTGGGCAGTTGCTCCCTTTTGTCCCTGAAACGTCTCTCTTCCAAACAGCAGAATTTCAGTGTTAGAAGGATTTACAAGCCTTACTAAGGGCTCACTAGCGTTTCTGCAGATTACCAGCTTATCTGCCCTGTTCTGACTGAAACACCCTGCTCTGCATTAAGCCTAGACCTTAGTACCTAAAAAGATACTTGTTCTAGCCTTTGGCACAGACTTGAATTTATTTGTAAATGTAATGAGCCAAATTTACCAAAGCTTGGTCATCTCCACAGGAATTGAGCATGGTATGACTACTATCTCTCGTACTGTAGACTTCAACTCTAGGAAGCCTAACTTTGATGGATGGATGTTTCCTGGGGGATATACTCGTTTTATGTTCTCACTTTGCTCTCTCTAGTATGTATTGTACATGTGGGGTGGGATAAAGGGTTCTGAAGAGGCCTAGCAATTTTTACTGTTGTCCTCTTGATCTTTACCCTGACACAAATCAATTCCGAATATATGGTGTATCTGATCTATCCAGACTGCAGGGTTTTCTCATCTCTTACCTTGCAACTAGAATGCAGAATTTCTAGAATGGCCTGAGACTGTTTGCAAACAAGAAAAACTTGCCATTTCTCCTTGATGTGATTAATACATCCACTGCTATCATTTAAAATATACTGGAAAACTTGATGTTCTTAGGGTGCTGTAGTTACATGTTGGATGCATCCAAAGGAAACTGGCTTACCAAAGACACTCTTGGATTCAAGAAACTTGGTTGTTGGCAGGGAGCTTCAGGAGCATCTTGTGAATTATTTTGTAACCCTGAGGCATTAGAGACTGGCTAGTGTCAGTTACTGCATTGTCCAACTTATTTCCCAGCCAGTGCCACAGCTGAAATCCCAAGATGGTAGCGTGAAAAAGAATTTGCTCTTTTTTCACATTGCAATCCATGTCCAGTAAATTTCTCCAAGAGTGGGAACTCTCCCAGACAGCAAGAAAATCCAGATGACTGTGTGTAACAGCAGCAGCAGTTGTAGCATGAGCACGTCATCCAGAGGGACCTTGATAAACTCGAAAGATGCGCCCTTGTGAACCTAATGAGCTTCAACAAAATAAAGTTGCACAGTTTTGCGCTTGGATCTAGGTTATCTCAGATATGCATACAGACTCTCCATGCACTACTGTGGTTCCCATAATCGAGTCAGAATGACTACTGTAGACTGTGAATTTGTGCGTGTTGTGCTGTGTGAAGTCTGAAGGGTTTTATCTTCATCACATCTGAGCTCCTCTTCAGTCACTTTGTTTGTATTTGTAGAAACATTAAACATAACACTTCAGGGAAAACTGATTATATCTCAGTCTTAATTCTGTGACTTAAAATCACAGACAGAAGTAGATTAGGTTATCCAGCAGGGAAACAGAAATGGTACCAGTTCTGCTAAGATCTGGTCCACAAACCACTGTGGTTCATAAGGAACTGATTTGTGGTCTGTGAAATAATTAAAAGCTATATATACTTGCTTTGCTACTGCAAGCAGACAGAAGAGTGGGAAGGAAATAGGCTGCACTTTGAATGCTTATTTTTAATTGTCTATAAGTGAAAGCCCTTGCAGTGGCACTGCTCAATACTACGTAGACTTTATTTAACAGTTAGATTACAAGGCCTTTGACTTTTTAAGAGAAAGAAATTTAGCAGCTGAAATGCTACACAATGAAAGAAGTAACAGTAGGAAATACTTGAACCTCATTCTTTCTAAGTTGTAATGCACTCATTTTTAATTTTTTAGCCATTCTAAAGAGCTGATGCTCGTGTGTCACTCATTCGTGATGAAAGAAATAAATACTATTTCATCTGTGAGTTATTGTAGATTTTAGTTTCTTCCTGTCATGCGGGTGAAGGAATATGCCTTACACCTAAGAATGAATTTTGTATTTGAAAGTGCCTTGATAGCCACTGGAGTTATAGGTATTAAAATAAAGAATAGGTGACTATGCCACACAAACAGATAAGGACATCCATGCTGCTCATGTCAGCCGCTTTCCACCTCACACCGAAGATTCATAAGAAAGATAGAAGAACTAGGTTTTTTTTAATTATTATTTGATTAAAAAAGGACTCGCAATACCTGGCTTTCTTGCTTATTTGCAGAGCACTCTGCCATTCCAGAACGCCATTCCAGGAATGAAGGGCAAGGACTGCTTCTTGTGCAATCATTGATTTGGGCTTGGCAATTGCCTGTTTGGCAGTAGAAAGTACTGAAAGGCCCTGTTGCTATCTATGGGGTTGTATTCATGATAGCACTGGGTAAAGTTAGACTAACTTAGCAGGGACAAAAGTTACTATATAATGCAGTGCTCTTCAGAGGTACGTATTACCATGTAGGGCAGCTGCATTCCCCTTGTTTTACTACCTCCAGCAGCACATCAGTTTAAAACAGACCCTAAATATGGTCAGATACTGCCATTTGTTGACCTGTCTTAGAATAGAAATGATACTTGATGTTGTATTAAATTCACCCCCACGAATAATGACTTCTTATTGCTATTTCTGTTAATGCCTATAATGTGCCTTGTGCTGGTCTTCTGAATGTTACTTCAGCTGTAAGAGCAGGTGGGAAATCGGTAGAGTCTCCTTGATTGTTAAGTGTATAATTAAAATATGAGAGAACTTTCAACTTTTATTGTTCCTGTGTATTCTTCCTAGACCATAAATTGCTTTTTAGGGTTTACACAAGATGTAGAACTGAAAATTCTCTGTTCTGACTTTTGAAAGTAACCTTGTTAGACATCAGTAAGAATTTTCAACTGTCATTTTTTGCTTCTGTAGGGGATTTTTTGATCATTGCTCTTCATGTTTCGTGTGACTTTTTGTTTGTTCTAAGAAAGAAGATACTTTTAATAAATAATAAATAAACAATATATAAATATTTATTTATATATATTTATAATATAAAAATAAATAATAAGTAAAACCAAGAGAGTGGAAAAATTGGGAGGCTATGGGCATCCCTCTTTAATGATGTGACCTCAGTTGTATCACTGCTGCAATCACTGATTTGGCTGCCATCTCTGAAAAAGGATAACGCTTACTGTCTGGTTTACAATACACAAAGCTCCATGAAGAAAAGTCTTCCAGAAAAATGTGTTGGGCTGATAAATAAAGATACAGGTTGAGCTTTTCAGAGCATCCATCTGTTGGTTGGAAGTCATGTCAGTGATTTAGCAGGTGACTAATACTATCTTATGTCACTGACATAAGATAGTTTTGTTGAGTCTCACATTGTGGGTTTAATGTATGCCTCATGTCCGCACCTTTTCCTCGGCTAATACCATTTGTTGCTCCATGTTGCACATTTTCTGCCTCTTTCCCTCCTGTTCAGTGGTTGTATTGTACCAGATGCTGATGGTTGGCCTGACTGAACACCCAATGGGCACTTGGAGATGGAGCTGTAGGAAAAATACATCCCACAGCATGGCACTACAGATGCTTTCTCGCTGGGTGCAATTCTCCAGGCAGCCTGAGAAGTTATGCTTTCCCTGTGCAGATGTTGATAACTGGCTGAGATTTACACTCGTCAGCCTGTGCAAAAAGGCTTGGCTACGGGGAAAAAATGAACTGGGAAAACACTATATAGATGCATATAGCTGTGTGCACCAGTTGGTTAATACATTTGTTGTAAACAGAGGGTGAAATATGGATAAGCATAATAACCACTAATAATTTGCAACTGTCGGAGTAGTCAGCTTTTGACATGAGCCTTCCCACAGAAGCAGTGGGAGTAAAATTCAGCTCAGCTCTAGCTACAGTTAATGTGGAATTTGGTCAGTTTATGAAAGGGGCCTCCATGACATGGTTGCCTGAAAAAGTAGAGGGCTCAGTGACCCAGGAGCTGCCTTCCACATCTCCTGTGCTCAGGTCAGACTGACCCTCCATTACCAAATCCCAACAACAGGTCCAGAGTCCTTCACAGCTTCTTTGTCTATGCCACTGAGCTGAATTTTCTTGCAAAAGAGAATGGGGAAACAAAGCAAGACCTTTGACCCCTCGCTATCTCTATATTAGATCTGCATAAATGCTGGTCTCAGGTGAGCATCAGTCTCAGCCTGGAGGAGAGAAAACAGGACAGGTAAGAATTGCACTCTCTGCTCTGGGTGGTATGGACCTTGGGACATTGACAAGTGAGTGGAGGTGGTCTGCTCCACTTTTTACAAAGCTTGGACCCACCTCATGCTCCCCAGCATGGAATATTGTTGAAATGGAAGAGGGTGGGAGTGGATTGATGTTGAGTGATGGAAGCTCCATAGGACACTCATAGAAGGGTCAAGCCACGGTTAGGAATTGCAGAGTTGCAGAGTTGGAACATATATGACTTTTTCCCAGCTGCCCTCACCACAGCGGCTTCAGGCTCTAAAGCAGGTAAGATCCCCTCTTTACAATCCTTGGAAACAAATTTATACCTTTTGTCTACAGAGGGAGAAACTGGCCCCAACATTAAAATTCAAAGAAGGGTGCTAACTGAGCAACTGCTGCTAGTCAGCAAATTCCTAGAGAAGATGGAGTGGTAGTTTTTGGAAGTAATTTGTGCATAAAAGGAAATCAAAATATTTATAAACTCACTTACTGTGGAATAATAAGAAGTACTGGCTAGTGCTTCTAGCACTGGCTACCTGGAACAGGATTTAGCAAGGTATTCCACAGATAGGTGTGCAGCTGTTTTTGCCATTGCAATTGCTAGCACTAATGTTTTCATCATGTTCTGACTGATGCAACTCTGTAGTTCAGCCTATTAATCAATTCAACTTCTAAACTTCTAACACATTTCTAAATGCACAGTATTTGAAAATTTTGTTTAGATGTAATGTCATCCTTTCAATATAACAGCCTTCCAGCAAAACATGAGCAAAATATTGTATGGTTATTCCAGCAGATCTCTTGGTGTGTGGGGCTGAACTGCTACCAACAAACCATGGTGCAATACAGGGCATTGGTGATAGCTCTGATTCTGCTCCTTAGCACCACTGTCCCCGGTAAGTCTGAACAGCTTTTGGGACTGATTCTCATAGCCTCAGCAAAGTCAATCCCATCCATAAAGTAGGATTGAAATCCAGTAACATGGTTCAAAACATGGTGCTTTCTAGAGTGAAAGAAGGGGCTTGGTTTGCAAATCATCCATACCTGGTACAAATACTGTGCCATGTCAAGTGACTCAGGTGCCCAGAAATTAGCAATGAGGTGCTGCTGGATGCTGTTATAGCAAATTCTTTGAACCTGAGAATTTACATCTCTTCCCACTGTACCTGGTGGAAGATATCAGAGGGGCATGTGACTGGAAAAGCATCATGTTTTTTTTGCCTTCTCCTTCTCAGAAGTGCACTCAAAGTCCATCTTAGAGACAGAACGTCGTGACTGGCTGGTCATCCCCGATGCAGTTGCAGCTTACATCTATGACATTATGAACAGGATGTCCCCTAGAGCTGGTCAGTTCTTGGTGAACGTTTCCCAGACTACAGTATTTACTGTGACCAGGTATGGAAAAAACTTCTGCACTAGTGTTGCAACAGCCATGGGTAGAAATGGAGAGGGAGGAGCAGGAGAAAGAACAGATTAATCAAGTTTCTATATGAGGGGACCCAAGGGATGATGAATGCATGGGTAGGGGTGAGGTGGAGGGCAATGACTGATAGGGTATCAGCCCCCTGGAAGAGGCTGAGTAAACAATGCGGCACTGGCTGTGGGGAACTAAGTACTGAAGGTGCCAGCAAACACTGGTGGCACTCAACTCTGACTATAAAATTCATTCAATCTGTAAATGCATACTCCTCAAAGAAGGGGAAAGTGTTTCCTCCCAAAAGGAAAAGCATGACGACTCAAGAGATAAAGTTTTGTCTAACTCACAGCAAATGCAGACTGCCTATTCCTGCCTTCTGAGGAAAATCCTTCTAGACTGTGGAAGAGCTCTGCACTCAGTGACAGGCAGTGTGAAAGAAAGATAGCTTGATATCTACTGCAGATGGAGATTACCCTCACTCGCATATGTATGTATCTCACCACGTATGCTGATGTCTCCTGCAGGAACTTCTTCATGAAACAAACAGCTAGACTCACTGTAATGATGGAAGAGCTGATGGAAAAAATGTACCAGTGGTACACAAAAGTTCTAGGCTACTAGTTGGGAGAAAAGTCAGTGTTCCCTGAAATGAGTGGGTAGCATCCTGCAGTGTTCTTTTTCCCCTTGCCTCTACTACGGACCAAGATCAGTCAATAATAAAGAATCGATGCTCCTGTTAATGCGACTAGAGGGAACCCAGCATCAAAGACCAAAGGATGGATGACATCTGCTGAAGTTTCCCCTGGAGAAAAAAAAACATCAAACCTGAATATTAATTCCTCCTGAATGACTTGGTCATTGACCCTCTAATAAAAAAATGTTGGTTGTTACACATCCTTCACTTCCTACTTGTATTGACTGTTATAAAATCACATCCAACTCCGCACCCAATTCCGCTGAGAATGTAGCTGTGATTCACAAGAAGTTGTCACAGGCTATGTGAGCAAACCTTGACAGTACAGGCATATTTAACTAAGCTCAGGTTCTTGGCAGACATGGGGATAGGATGGGGTGACTGCCTGAACATCTTTTGGGGTCACCACAACAAGGTGACCAGGGGAGCCATAACTTAAAGGCCATGAAATGTTGAGTCCCACTCTTTATTCTCCTTAGTTAGGTAAGAAGCAAGCAGGTGCACCTGTATGAAGTGTCTGAAGATTTCAGATCATTTGGGAAAACAAGTGTCAGTAAATGGAATTGGGCACCAGTTTGAGCAGGGCTTTGAAAGCATGTTTCATCACCTAAGCTGTGAGTCTACTTCAACCTTTCCAAAGGAGAAGGAAGGGAAAATCCCTCTTTAGCTTCAGGATGGAGAGTGATGCATTTATGAAAGGGGCATCTATGCTCAGAATGATCCACTTGAAAGGTCCTTGCCTGCCTTTTGTAACTCTGCCTCATCTCAGATGTCCATGCTGGTAAAGAAATCTATCTATTTCATCATCAAAAGGCTACATAACAGTCAACAGTTGTACTTCCCCCAGTATCTCAGCACCAACCTCCTATTAGCACTGATGGGAGAGCTGTTCTAACTCTGCACACACACTTCTAGCCTTGTATTTTAACCAGGACTCCACACTTTACAGTGGTGTTTGACTATCTCAAGAAACTATACTTTGCCATTGATGTGCTTCAGTACTTGCACTGCTTGGGTTATGTTATGATGGGGGGAAAGTTAGTTCTCATTGAGCAGGAAGGCTTCCTCCAGCATGAAGTGCTGGATACTGAAAATGTGCGTGGCTACTTTCTTCATTAATGGTAAGAAAGACTTACAGCTAGCAGTACCTGATTCCTCAGTTTTCTGTAATTCCCCCTGTTTCCTCTCCCAAGGGCTCTCCTGAGAGGAGTTTGCCACAACACAAAGGTGAGCATGTTCTTGCTGTTTTTTTGGAGCAGTTTGGTAGGCTGTGAATAACACAGGATAGTGCTTCCGTGGAGAAATGGGACTCCTATGCATCAGGATTGTTTTGTTCATTTGCTTTGTAATTAATTACCGGTGGGATCAGCTATCAAGGTAGACTGTCACTTAACAAGTTACCTTGAGTAAAGAAGTTCATTTCATCAGTTCTGTGTCTCCACGGGTGCTTGGTACCACATACAGCCATAGGTGTAAAGCAGTGTGCAGAGCAGCAAGCACTTCCATGTTCAGCCATTTCACCACTTCTGCAAACCTCTATTGCAGATTTCTCTGTTGATACCTGTTCTGCTTAGACTAGTTTTGCTTCTCTGGTCACACAACAATATGTACGTGCATAGGTATTACATAAATGCACCCAGACTTTAATGAAGGTTAAGAAAAGCACAAAAAGTTTGACCTGATAAAAAAAAGTTTGGCCAAAATGTTTCACATTTACCACATGAAAAAGCCGGAAACTTCAACCCTTTCTGCTGAAGAAATGATTTTTTACCTGCTTGCTTTGCTCATATCTCCTCAGACTCTCTTTCTTCCCAAACTTAACCCTTGCAGGCAAAGTCATGTCAGTTTAAATCTACTGTCCCAGAGAAGCATTCGGCATCCCTTTTCTCAGGACAGGCCTTGTCCTCACTGCTTATGAACTCCACAGGTATTTCCTTGTTATGGAGTAAAATTCACAAGTCATACAAAAGAGCCTGAATGTGACCTTAGAGTTTGGCCTCCTGGAAATCAGCAATTCAGACTTTGTACATGTTACTAAAATAAGGCCCGAAAAAGTTTGGAAAGCAGAATGAATTCGTTGTGCTTTGAGTCTCTTGTGTGACTTTACCAATGCAACTCAGCAGCATTACTCTACTGCATAGTGACTTATCTGAAGTAAGCATCGCCTGCTGTGAATTTCATGCTAAAACTTAATGAAGATTTTGACGTTCTGTTAAATGTGCTTAGATACAGCACGTCCATTCCTCTGCAATGTAATCTCCAGAAAACCTGAACCAGCCACATGCTGATTATCTGTCTGACAAGTTTTAGTATATGGGCAAAATAGAATCGGAATGTAGATCTCCGTGCTTGAATCTGAATCTCAGGGTCACAGATTTATCTGCGCATTTGTATGCTGCATAAAGTTTTTGGGTGGTTAATCTGCTGCATGATCTACAATGTAGGGCAATCTACAGAAGAAAAATCCTGCCGCTGCCACTTGTGACCCTGATACTGTAAGAACCATTGTACAGATAGCTCTTTAAGAGCAGAAATTGGCAGCTGGCAGCTGGTCCAGCATGCAAGATGGGACCAGGTAGGGGAAAAAAATAATAGTTGTATTCCAAAAGATGCTAGGGTCAACTCACGGGATTGGTAACAAGAGGCCTTGCATTCTACTTTGATTTAAACTGCTTCACAACTGCTCCTACTGTTTAGAAGAAATGAAAGTTTAGTCTTACTGTGCTTGTAATTTCTTTGTAAAAATAGGGATGGAAATAATTTCCTGAATGATGTGTGTAAAAGTCTACCATGGGCCCCAGGGTTCTTGAAGAAACATTGTAGGGGAAGTGTTCGCTTCAGTGATACCCATTTTACAGCAACTTTCTTTGTGAGTAATTGTGGAATCATAGAATTGTTTGAGATGGTGGGGACCCTTTAAGTTCAGCTAGTCCAACTCCTCTGCAATGAATAAGGACACCTACAGCTAGATCAGGTTGCTCAGAGCCTCGTTCAGATTGACTTTGAATGTCTACAGGGATGGAGAGTCCACCACCTCTCCAGGCAACCTGTCCCGGTGCCTCACTACCCTTGTTGTAAAAATCATCATTAATTTATTGCCAACTTTGGGAAACATCGTGGTGTAATTCACTTGAGTTCACTGAGATGAAATCTTGAGAAATATCGATTTTCTGCTGTTGCTGAGATGAACGAATAACATCTCACGTGTCCCTGAAGTCTGCAAAAACACCCTTTCTCAAAAAAACATCCGCTGCGCTGAGTACCCCACGCCGTTTCTGTTGCTGAGGCTGTTGATGGCACAGAACCATTTGCCTTTTACGTATCCTAGTTCCCTTAAACTGCTAAACACTTGGAAAAGTGACACACGAAGAGAGGCAGCCTGATCTGCGGCGTGGCCGTCGACCACGCCGTGAGCGCTCAGCCTCTTTTCCCCTCGCTGACGGCGGGGTAGAGGGCTCCGGTCCCGTTGCGTGACGCTCGCCTGCCGGCGGCTGCCAGAGATCACTCAGCAGCGCTCTCTGTTTCGCCCGCAGCCCGCGCTCCCCCGCCGCCGCGGCCGCCCTGACTCAAAGCGGCACCTCCGCCGCGTGTGCTTCGCACGCGAGGCCGCTGCCGCCCTTGGGCCTGCGCTCGGCTCCGGAGCGCTCATTCCCGCGGCGGTGTGGAGAGGGGAGGTGAAGGGAGCGGCCCGGCCGGGCAGGTAGGGATGGGGAGGCTGCGCTTTATCGATGTATAGGATGCTGGTCCACAAATCCACGCGTGATGGAGTGGACGGAGCGGAGCTGCGGCCGGGGTGGTGCTGGGTGGGGAGGGCAGGGATTTCGGTTTTTCGCCTTGCACTCTCTATGGGCGTGTGTGCTGGGTGGTGAGGGCTGCACGACGCCCTGCGGTCTGACAGCTGCCGGCCCACCCTGTAGAATCCCGCTTTACACCTAGGTTTTGGGGGGACATGGGACTAGGAAGCTTCTTAAAGAAAAGCTTAGGCACTTGGAGATGCTCAAGGACAGATTGGATGGGGCGCTGGGCAGCCTGAGCTGCTGCAGGGCATCCATGCCCATAGCACGGGGTTGCCTTTGAGGTCCCTTGTAACCCTGTAAAGCTTCTTAAAGAAAAGCTTAGGCACTTGGAGATGCCATGGGACTAGGAAGCTTCTTAAAGAAAAGCTTAGGCACTTGGAGATGCCATGGGACTAGGAAGCTTCTTAAAGAAAAGCTTAGGCACTTGGAGATGCCATGGGACTAGGAAGCTTCTTAAAGAAAAGCTTAGGCACTTGGAGATGCCATGGGACTAGGAAGCTTCTTAAAGAAAAGCTTAGGCACTTGGAGATGCCATGGGACTAGGAAGCTTCTTAAAGAAAAGCTTAGGCACTTGGAGATGCCATGGGACTAGGAAGCTTCTTAAAGAAAAGCTTAGGCACTTGGAGATGCCATGGGACTAGGAAGCTTCTTAAAGAAAAGCTTAGGCACTTGGAGATGCCATGGGACTAGGAAGCTTCTTAAAGAAAAGCTTAGGCACTTGGAGATGCCATGGGACTAGGAAGCTTCTTAAAGAAAAGCTTAGGCACTTGGAGATGCCATGGGACTAGGAAGCTTCTTAAAGAAAAGCTTAGGCACTTGGAGATGCCATGGGACTAGGAAGCTTCTTAAAGAAAAGCTTAGGCACTTGGAGATGCCATGGGACTAGGAAGCTTCTTAAAGAAAAGCTTAGGCACTTGGAGATGCCATGGGACTAGGAAGCTTCTTAAAGAAAAGCTTAGGCACTTGGAGATGCCATGGGACTAGGAAGCTTCTTAAAGAAAAGCTTAGGCACTTGGAGATGCCATGGGACTAGGAAGCTTCTTAAAGAAAAGCTTAGGCACTTGGAGATGCCATGGGACTAGGAAGCTTCTTAAAGAAAAGCTTAGGCACTTGGAGATGCCATGGGACTAGGAAGCTTCTTAAAGAAAAGCTTAGGCACTTGGAGATGCCATGGGACTAGGAAGCTTCTTAAAGAAAAGCTTAGGCACTTGGAGATGCCATGGGACTAGGAAGCTTCTTAAAGAAAAGCTTAGGCACTTGGAGATGCCATGGGACTAGGAAGCTTCTTAAAGAAAAGCTTAGGCACTTGGAGATGCCATGGGACTAGGAAGCTTCTTAAAGAAAAGCTTAGGCACTTGGAGATGCCATGGGACTAGGAAGCTTCTTAAAGAAAAGCTTAGGCACTTGGAGATGCCATGGGACTAGGAAGCTTCTTAAAGAAAAGCTTAGGCACTTGGAGATGCCATGGGACTAGGAAGCTTCTTAAAGAAAAGCTTAGGCACTTGGAGATGCCATGGGACTAGGAAGCTTCTTAAAGAAAAGCTTAGGCACTTGGAGATGCCATGGGACTAGGAAGCTTCTTAAAGAAAAGCTTAGGCACTTGGAGATGCTCAAGGGAGATGCTCAAGGACAGATTGGATGGGGCGCTGGGCAGCCTGAGCTGCTGCAGGGCATCCATGCCCATAGCACGGGGTTGCCTTTGAGGTCCCTTGTAACCCTGTGAATTCTATGATTGTAAAACCGTTTCTGGTTTTGCTACTTCAAACTTGGAAAAGTACAGTATCGGCAGCTGGGAGCGCAAACTAACCACATTTTATGCAAGCATAAAATCAGAGAATGAAGGGACCCACAAAAATCACTGAGTCCAGCAGAGATGGACTGCTTGATGGCAGCTCTCTTCAAACTGGCTTCAGAACACATCCTGGCATCACACACGCCATTACAGCTCCACAGCTGGCAACATCTCACAGGAGCTGCTCCGGGTGTGTCTCTGAAAATGATTGTGTAGAGAACTTGTCAACCCCAAACAGCACTGACTACAGCAGTATAATCATGTACAAGTGTATCTGTGGTGTGCGTCAGCCAAGAGTGCACACCTTTCTTTTTCACCGTTTCTTGTCTCCATGTTTGCAGCAGCATTCTGGTTCAGATATTGCTTTTGAGGCTGCTTGAGTCACTGAGGAGACGAAAGCACCTTACCTTTTGAAAACTAAGGGGTCAATTATTTTTGCCCCAACTGCAACGCTCTCCCTGCTCTCAAGAGACCCAGTGAGATGTGAA
>VXAB01003350.1:86757-113445 GCA_013399175.1 Odontophorus gujanensis | reverse complement strand
CCTGTGAATTCTATGATTGTAAAACCGTTTCTGGTTTTGCTACTTCAAACTTGGAAAAGTACAGTATCGGCAGCTGGGAGCGCAAACTAACCACATTTTATGCAAGCATAAAATCAGAGAATGAAGGGACCCACAAAAATCACTGAGTCCAGCAGAGATGGACTGCTTGATGGCAGCTCTCTTCAAACTGGCTTCAGAACACATCCTGGCATCACACACGCCATTACAGCTCCACAGCTGGCAACATCTCACAGGAGCTGCTCCGGGTGTGTCTCTGAAAATGATTGTGTAGAGAACTTGTCAACCCCAAACAGCACTGACTACAGCAGTATAATCATGTACAAGTGTATCTGTGGTGTGCGTCAGCCAAGAGTGCACACCTTTCTTTTTCACCGTTTCTTGTCTCCATGTTTGCAGCAGCATTCTGGTTCAGATATTGCTTTTGAGGCTGCTTGAGTCACTGAGGAGACGAAAGCACCTTACCTTTTGAAAACTAAGGGGTCGATTATTTTTGCCCCAACTGCAACGCTCTCCCTGCTCTCAAGAGACCCAGTGAGATGTGAATAGCAGTGTCTACCTATGGAACATTGCTTGCTGGTCAGCAAGGTCAGGATCCCTAGTTGCCTTCGCCTCACGACGTCCACAAAATGGCATGCAGGAGAAGGCTGGGGAGAAACAAGGAAACCAATACGGTGCCATGACCTGCAGCATTTGGTTGTTTTCAGATGCAGAAAAAAGTCAAGTCTTACTAGTTTGAGGTCACTCATGTTCTTAGCACAGTTCTTTTCTTTCTTCCTTTCTTCATTAAACTGCTATCGTAGCTGTGAGCTAATCACAACTTTAAGGTTCCCATGCTTATAGCTTCTGAGCTGCTTTGTTCAGTGCAGCTCTGGGAAGTTTCTAGTATTTCTCCTTTTTTGGATGTCAAGAATTGCTGAAGCTATGTACATATAGCACTGTTTTAGCACTGCAAACAGCTCATTTAGTCTTTTTGTCAGGTAAAAGCTTGTGTTGATTTTAGATTGAAAACTGTTCTTATGAAGTTGACCCAAAAGAAGTCATATTATGTAAAAAACATCTCTGGTAGATACTGCTGACAGGAGAGAGTGCTAGTTTGTTTTATTTTTTTTCAATTTTTCCAAATAATAGCTTGATACCTCAGAAAAATAAAGATCTACTATTTAAAATCAGTACTCACACGTGATATCTGATACTGCAATATATACTGAGAAGCATTTTTCCATCCAAAGTAGTCTTTCATATGATTACAGCCATCTTTCTAAAAACTGACCGTTGGAAATACATTTTCTTGTCTTGTCCCTACTTATCAGGTTGGTCTGCATCTGCTAGGCTGCAGTTTCAAAGTACTGTCCTGCTCCTTAGGATGCATGTACTGCTGTGGTGGGTTTAATGACAGAGCTGGCATAATGCAGTGAGCTGACGGGTTGGTGGTACGGGTGGTAGGGCCTCTGAGCCCACCAGCTTGCTTTTTGAACAGGGATTTCTTTCCCCTGCTGTTTGCAAAGAAAGCAACATGTGGTTAGAGGGTAAACTGATGTGTTGAAGAGCAGTGAAAGGAATCCTCCAAACAGGTTTGCATGGGAGCTCATGATTTTCAACACATTTAATGGAATTTCTGAGGAGAAATGGTGGCCTGTGCTTATGTTTTTCAACAGATACATGTCAAAGATAGTTGGTGTGTATTTGCTGGTGATATAAATGACTGGCTGAGGTTCCCTCTGGCTGTGCTGCACTGCAGGTAGTGTCACTTGCCTTAAAGCATGAGTCAGAGTACTCAGTGGTCTTGTTAAAATAAAAGGAAGGCTGTGGGTCATGGGTTGTCCTGTCAGCCGACAAGAGCCCTTCCCCAAATATTTGTCACCTCTGTTCCACCTGTGTCTCACACACTAAACAAACCCTACCCACTGTGTGGCAGGAGGCCATGCTTTGGTTTCGATCTCGTACAACTGTGTGCAGTGCCGTACAAAGGCTGGATTCAGCACAAGATGAATGGGTAGTTGCTTGCTGTTGCTGTTTTAGCTTAATTATAAGATTGGAAATGTATACTTTGGTCCATGTTCTCTATGTGCAGTGTTTTGGAAATCCTGTTTTTATTGCAGTCTTCCTTTTTCACTTCCCCTGGACCTTCTCACAGCACCTGATTTAGGGTACATGCTTTCCTATCAGGTCTTACAGTGAGTACAGAGTATAGTTTTAGTTGTTTATTTATTTACTTATTTGGCTGCTCAGCTTCACTCCCCATCTCTGGCTTTCAAGTGAGCACTGTCTCAGGACATCAGGAGGAAGGAAACTCAGTCTTGAAACACACAAAGCAAACACATGGTCCAAGGATATTTCTCTGTGTAATGCACTGGCTTTGGTGCTGCCAGAGCTGTGGTAGCCACATGGGTTGGGAACCTGAGCTGATTTTGGGTGCCTACGCTACACATGGCTCAGCAGAGAGATGAATTGTGCCTAAATTCCATGATGCTGCCCTGCATCTTACCCAAGTAGCTGAAAGGCAATTTCAGTTAGGTGCAGCTCATGGTATCAGGAAGTCCAGCAGCACGGCTGGGAGCATCTATTCAGATGCTCTTATCTATATGCGTCCGCAGGACCATGTAATTATAGGAGCTTCGTGGGTCCTTGGACTGTCTGCAGATGAATCATTAGCATGAACTCTGAGAGAGGGCATGCTGATCCTGCCGAGTTCACTGCTGGGTTTGTATGGCTGTGGGGTCAGGCTTTCAGTCTTACCACTCAGCCGTACCTCAGCTCTTCTGAAGTTAGCCGTACAAAACTTCAGTTGACTTCAGTGAAAACAGGAATTTCCCCACCAGCATTCAATGACATTTATTTAGGTGGCAGTGGAGGTAGGGACCTGTAAGCATCACTAGTCAAATTGCACAAGGTCTTAAAAAATCTGAAAAGTGGGAGGACTCCGTCACCTTCAGTAAGGATTTCTGAAGTAACTGCACAGATGTGAGTGTGCCACATCACCATTGCTTCACTCCGTCAAAGCTTGGGCCCTGGAAGCTGTTGGATTATAAGGGTTGTTGCAGATTTATTCTTTACTTTCTGCATTTTAAATCTTTTTTTTTTTTTTTCTGAGCACGGGCTCTGCACTGATATGTTCTCTCATATACAGCTTAGTTTCTCATGGGCATCATTTTATAACACATTTAATTCCCGTTTCCCTTCCCTTCTTTTTTTTTTTTTTTCCTTGTTAATAGTTTCTTTTAAATGGTATAACTGTTTTGCTATGTGTGAGGGACGGGTAAGCATTTCTGTGGTTCCCAGGGGAGTGACGGTGAGGAGTAGGTTACAGGGGAAATGGGTGGTGAGGGCTCAGGGTGTGTGGTCATGCAGGTGTTTAGGCAGCACATGGAGAAGTCAAGCAAGTGGTCATGACAGGTGCATGCTGCTATATACGTTAAATAATTACTGAGAATTAATATATACACTGCCTTCCTCTGTGGAAAAGGTGCTCTTTGCATTTTGGCTCTGTCTTTCTGGTATTTAGCATACCGATTTTAAAGCTAGACTGAAAATTTGGTTTGATTTTAAAACCACTGTCCAAGTTTCATTCTCTGAGCAAAGTACCACACAGTTTCATAGACTGATTTGCTTTGCCTCAAACTGAGGGTAAAAGAAAGGGCATCCTTCAAGTGGCAGATGTGAGTACTCAGTGCGTACTGGAAATCAGTGCTTTGCAGAGGATCTGAAGCTAGACATCCTCAAATGAAAGCCTCAGAAGTCACTAGTCACTTTGTGAGAAACATTTTGTTTGAACACAGATTTCTGCCTTACCTACCCTGTGCTCTACTCCAGTGCCCAGAGCAGCAAAATGCAGTCCAAATTTCTGGAGAATCATCTGTCTCTTCGGAGGTCTGTTGTTGGAATGCTTGTCGTAAAACTCCGTGAGCTTTAGAAAATGTGACAAGTAAACAGCAGAGGAAGTAAGCTCACTAAGTAGACATAGTGGGAGACTGTGACTAAGAATACCATCTCTTACTAATAAGGAAACTGTTTTGAAGTTTGAAAAGTTGTATTTTGGTTATAATGCATTGTTTAAGATGACTGATACTGATAATGTTGTGTGCTCTTAAATCATAACATGTAGCCTCTATTTCCAAAGGTGCTATGATCTGTCACAAAAACATAGAAGTAGTAAATCTGGAAAACAAAACCTGCCATTCCATTTATATTTAAAAATAGATAACAACCCAACCAACCTGGCATTTGCTAGGGCTTTTCTACTGAGTAATGTGGGGAAGGTTGCCTTTCTTCTTGAAAGTTGTTGGTTTCCACAGTCCACTTTCTTATCTCCCTTATTTCGTGTTCTTTTACTTTATTATGAACTTCCATCTTAGACAACCACATGTCTGGGACCAGACTTCCTCTGGCTTTTTCTGAGCATGAAGTACTCAGCCCCTTTAGAGTGCTCTCCTAAATTTCCTGTCACTTGCAGCAGGACTCCAGCAGGATGCTGAAGATCCACATCTGGGAACTGAGCAAGTGCTTGGGTTGTTACCGAAAACTAGAATGCACTAATTGCAGGTTTAATGGTAAAGTATTAAAATGTTATATTAGGTAATATGGCCTGTTTATGGTTTTATAGGGCAACCTCTGTAGATGACATTAGGTAACACATTAATTATTGTGAGTCCATAATACATCGTCAAGGCATGTTTCCACTGGTCATCAGTTTCAACTTAGAAAACTCTTTCCACATTCCTATTAATGATTTCTCTGATTGCATGCAGAATGCTGACTTATTTGATAACCTGTCTGTGTGGATCTATTTCCCCTTGTAAAACTGACTTCAAACCATTTGTGGTAGCTTCTTACTGTTCTTCATTTGCCAAGCCTTTACCTAAAATACGAACCTTAGCTGGGTGAAGCCTTTTAAGCATGGGAAGAGATGAAATCGTTTTTCAGTTAGAAATTTCGGAGCATGTAATGATTTGTGTTGATCGCTTGCAGATGTACTCACAAATCTCTGTTGACCTCATGAATGTAAATAATCATACAAAGATAACAAATAGATATTGCAGCATTATGTAACTCCTGAAAATGTACATAAGTGGCCCCACTCATAAGCTGGCATCTTTGTCCTATACACTTTACTAGCACCCATAAACACCCCTTCTTTTCCCAATGAGTTTACTGCTCCTGGGCACTGATCAGCACTTATTTTTTTGATGTATCAGTGTCTTTGTGCAGCCATTCTTGTTAGAATATCTGGCACTGAGATAAAGGCTGCCTAAATTCCTTGCCCTTTTAAGTAGACATTGATTGTGGGTACAATTTTCCTTTGTGTTAAGATACGAAATGCATTGAATGCTGATTCACTGAAGCCAGAATGGAGACCAGCAGATCCATCTGTCTAGGTCTGACTTATATCAAGAAGTAGAAGCACTTGAACATTATTTGTGTACATCTCAGGAAACAGCACTAACCTCTAGACTGTTTATTTTATTTGTACCTGTTTTCATGCAAAACCTCAAAGGTCTCAATTTCATTCCAAAGCACTACAAAAATATCTCTGAAATCTTGAAAAGCTTTGTGGGATGGGCAGATATACCCGTTCCCACGCAGACCTGCAGCCAGTTTTTCTAGTAATGCTTGATACGTTTTCACGACAATGAGCGGAAAAGTTAGATAAAAACAGGCAAAGAAACAACATCTACATTTGGTAGATGTAATCATCTCAGATTTACTTTAAAAAGCCCAAATTACTTAGCAAGATCTGGGGCAAGTGTCATGCCAGAACTGCTTCACTTCCATAACACACAGTGAAGGACTTTGCAGTTGTCAGGATCTTTTAACATGGATGAAAGATACAGTCTGTGTAGAATGAGTTGCTTCCTTTGCTTCCTTTATACTATTTTTCCTTTGTATGAAACATTTGCTGCAGTGTTAAATCTGATCTTCTTCAAGCCTTCTAATATCTAGCAAGTTAATTTGGTTTTTATTTTTTTCCCGGGACTAGGATGGAAACTTTGGCAATTGAAGGAGATCCAAGTAGAATGTCTGGGTCATTGTTCCAAGTTGATCTTGTATTTTGAAGCATTAGAAGGAAAAAAAAAAAAAAGAAAGAAAGAAAGAAAAAAGGAAAGAAAATAGAAAATAGCAGCCCTAACTTAAAATAACTGAAATTATTGTGGGTTAATTATGTTCCAAAGAGATTGTTCTGCTGTGAGTGGGAATAGAGACTGAGGGAAATAAGGCATCTGACCTACTGAGGAAACACCCTTTAAAAACAAGGTGTGAATTTTTTCAGTAACGGGGATCACAAGTTGTTTGAAATGCAACTTACAGATTTATTTTTCTTTTTTCTCTCTTTTTTTTTTTTTTTACAATTACAAAAATAAAATAAAATAAGCCACTCATTACTTACTAGTAAAGTAGAGGGAGTATAATGGACTGCTGAGAGGAACCAGTTGTGACAGTAGTTTTAGCTTGAAACTGCTGCCTGGTAGAATGGGAAGGGATTCAGTGAAGATATATATTTGCTGACCTTTTTTCTTTCTCATTGGCAGAGTTGAATGTGGTTTACACAGGGCTGTAAGTATCATTAAAGATCTTATTGCAGTTCAAGATTTGTTTCCATGTATGTTGTTTTATCACTTTTTGATAAGATGATTTCTGCCACTGAAGTCTGACCTTTTGTGGGTTTTGTGAGAGCTCGTTCAAAAGTTTTAAAGGCTAAGTACAAAAAAGAGAAATAGAAATCTTGAAAAATCAGGAAATGCAGAAGGAAATTTTCTAATAGTTCTTTTACTCTATCACGTAACACAGTCTGGATGCTTTATGGTGTTGTTTTATTAGATTTATGACAAGCAGTAATGTATTAAGGTAAATATTTTACAAAAGACACTACAGAATATGAGATGTTGCAACATATACCCAATGTATCAGTGCTGTTGGAAGTCTAATTCTAGTTTTACTGTGCACTTTAAAACATTGTACCCAAGTTTCTTTGTTTTAAGCACACTTTTCTATCATTGGCATTTAGAAGTCCCAAACCAGTTTTGTAATGAACTGCTTAACTCCATAATTTTTCAGTTTGTAATTCTAAGAGGTATTATGACTGTTAAAAATAGGAAGCTCTCTCTGCTCCCCCATCCCATTTACTGTCAGACTTAACACCAGTTGAGCTAGTGGCGTCTCCTCTATAGTATATGAAATGTAAGATTTCTACATTTCCTAGAGATTGCTGGATAGGAAGAAGACAAATTCCTGGAACTTTTATTCTTATTATTTATAGAATTTAACTCTATCAATGAATTTATACAGTGGTTCTTTTGAATTCCTCTTCTGTGAGCATTCCTGCACCCAAGGTTTCTCAGCATTCTCTGTTTTAGTCAAACATTTGTGAAACTTTGGCTAATTTTGCTTTTCAGGCATGTTTGCGTTTGTCTTTGCTTGAGTCTTAACATAAAGTGGTTGCACCTAAACAAATCAGAGCTGGACTTTGAATGACACACAGTGCTGTAGCATTAGACAAGCCAAGCAATCAGAAATTGTGTCACATCCCCCCAAACCATCTTAAAAAGTGTGAAGGTGTTCTCTTGATTTTATCTTTAATTGGTTGTTTGCTGTTAAGAAAAGTGTTAAGTGCAGTTTGTTTTGCTCGTCTTCTGGTTTCTCTGCCTTTGAGTTGTTTTTGTTTTTTTTTCTTTCGGAAATCACAGGGTCTAGAAATTTACTTTAATTCCTGTGATTAAAACATATTTGATCCCTTATTTGAGAAGCTGAAACTTGAAGAAAAATGCACAAGACTCAAGGTATGAGAACAAATTACACAAATTCATTAAAGCATTGCATTTCTAAACACAGAAAAACTCCAAAAAAAAAAAAAAAAAAAAAAAGGAGAATTCATCAGGTTTTTTACAGGGCATTGCAATAGTTTTTGTAAGCTAGGAATCAGAGAGAAGTACTTCTGTTGCTTTTTCTTGCTCTGCGCAGGAGGAAAACTTACGCATTTAAGTTCATATCTTGCCTTGGGGTGGCTTTGTCTGATCAGCCCTACTTTGCTGTCAGCTGGTAGCTAGCAGTTCCAGCACCAGCCTAGGTAGGTGTTTCTCAGCACAACAGTTTCAGGCTTGCACTGCACAGTGATATGACACAGTGATCTCTGTGAACTGTAGCTCTGTGGTTAAAGTTTCTTATTCAATATACCTGTGTTCAAAGGGAAGTGCTGTACCACCATCCTGAAGTGCTGGTTACACTACAGTTGCATCTCTGCCTCTGCCGCTTGTTTCTTTTTTGCCCCTTTTCTTGCTTAACTCTTTCCCTGCCATCTTTGTAAAGAGAGGTTTTTTCCTCCATGGTCCTGGCTCGTAGTCAGAGGGACACTGAGCGCTTCCTCTTCCTCGCAGTGTACTCCCCTGCGATGAAGTTGGATAAGGAGTGGCTCAAGTGAGTGTCCAAGGTGTCGGAGACGGTGCTGCCACTGCTGGATTTCACCCATGGACACAGGCACCTGAGCATGGCTCTGCGGATGTAGTTGTCAAAGCAGTAGTAAATGAAAGGGTTGGCACAGCTGTTGGCGAAGGCAAAGGGGCTGCTCACCGTCATGCCCACCTGGGCAACCATGTCAAGAAAACAGTCAGGCAGCTTCTGCAGTCCCAAAAGGATGGCCATAAGCTTGAAAAGGTTGAAGGGGACCCAGGAGATGACAAAAGCAGCCACCACAATGAAGACGATCTTGATAGATTTCCTCAGTTTCTTATCATGTTTCCCAGATCTCTGGTAATGCACACAGAGTCTCCTTGTGATGGAGCAGTAAAAGGTCAGGATGCTCAACAGCGGGAAGAAGAAGGCCAGGATTAAAATCATCAGTGACGTGATCTGTTTGGATTCTGTCACAGCTTTGTCTGTGCAGTACATCTTGCCGTAGCGCTCTTTCAGTTCTCTGGACAGAAGTGTTGGCATCCCTAAGCAGCAAGATAACAACCAGACACAGATGCAAAGTCCACTGGAATAGGATCTGGTTCGGACCCTTCTAGCAATAGAGGGGTACATGATGGCAAGGTACCGGTCCGCACTCATACAAGTGAGGAGGAGGATGCTGCAGTACATGTTGACTGAGATGATGTAAGAACTAGCTTTACAGAGGAAAGATCCTACCCTCCACATCCCATCTGATGCCTCCTTGTCCACCCAGAATGGCAGCGTGATGAGGAAGATGAAGTCTGAAGCAGCGAGGTTGATGATGAAGATGTCAATCAGCCTCTGGACACGTCGCTTGAAGATTAAGGCTACGATCAGGATGGAGTTGCCAAGAATACCCACCAAGAACATGGCAGCGTACAGGACAGGGAGGAAAGCAGTCATATGTTGTAGCTGCTTATACTGGCAGCTGTCCTCATAGTAGTAGTCCTCATAGTTGAAAGTGACTGTAGTCACAGGTGAAAGCTGAATGAAATCCATTTCTGGCCCAGCTGTCCTCATCTTGAGGCTGAAGAAGGCTCTGAGCTCCCCCCTTCCCTTCCCCTCATGGTCTTCTTTAAAAACATGCTAGTGTGTAAGGGGGGGGGAGTGGGGGAGGAGAAAAGTGGTTTTGGGGTGTAATTCTTACACATTTAGCCAATCGTGTAGGAAACAGACAAGCGATGAGCATCTCTGATTAGTCAAAACCCCATCTTCAGAACAAGGAGCTGCTTTTTTTTTTTTAATTTTTTTTAAGTCGGGTCTGATTTTATCTGTATTTTATATTTGCTTGTAGAAGCAATCTGGGTTTGGGTTTTGCTTTTATTTTGGGGGAGGGAAAGTTGTTTTCAATATTCTGAAGTTTTTATTTTTTAGGACAGGATATTACTTGTTTTCACAGGTAAGAGATTATACCAGCTCAAAGAAATCAAGGAGTGGTGAATTCAGGCTTCACGTTCTTTATCTTTTCTTGCAAGCTCAGCTTTTCTGAGGCTTGGAGAGGCATTTATATTTTCTTTATTCATTTATGATTGTTTTCTGTTAAGAGTAATTCTGTCATACTGATATGCTTAGGCAAAAACATTTTAAACTGTGGTCTCCTGTACTTGTTCGATGTCAGCCCCAGGCTCACGCTGCCCTGCCAGTGCTCCTCCTGCCCCTTAAATCCCCACCCTGGGCACCCTCACACCCAAATTTACCATCCTGTTTGAGATTTAGAGGACAGTTTGTTGATGTGATGTAATTTCTTCTTCATTTCAAACCCTAGCTTGGTCTGCTGAATGATGGCGTGGTCTTACTCCTCCTGCCTGTGAAGTCTCCACATCTTTGAGCCATTCTTAGCTCTGGCACTCTTTCACAAAGAGCCCCAGTTTCCTCCATCTTTCATTCACAATTTCACCCACTACTCCAGCTGTGGCTTACCCTACAGTCAGCTCTCACAGCGTTGCACAAAGCAAATGAAAATTTTCCCTTTTCGAAGTACTGAATTTATCACGACTTTGTCAGTGCGTACTAATTTCAAACAATTTTTGGTCTGCATCTTCCTTCCTGTCTTCTACACATCAATACATTTTCTCCTTCCCCTCCCACCTGCATGTTCACAGACCTACCACATCTTTGGGATTTTCAAACTTTAAGCAAACTGCTTTCTGGAGAGCTGTCCAGTCCCAGCTGTTTGGGTCACATCTGTGTGTGCATGTATCAACAGACTGAAAGCAACTCCATTGCACAGGGAGCAAATCAGTCCTATCCAGCACACTCTGGATGCCCTCAGGATCACTCTGCCAGTGCTGAGGTTATGTGCTCCAGTGTGCTGAGTACTTGGTAGACTTCTAAGTGCTTGGACGAGCAGCCAACTGCTGTTAGGTGATTGTCTGTCAGATCAAGAGATATTTAGATGGGCACTTGTGTATATGCTGATGATTAAGAAAGATGTAAAAATGCCCAGTTGTCTTACAGTTTACAGATTCTTGATGGATTCATTGCAGAAGTGCTTTTGTAGCCATCTTTACTTATTTCTGCTTTGAGGAATGTGCTTCAGTTCTTTTTGCTTCCGAGAAGATCTGAGAAGTGATATGGTAGAGATGATTTCTTTCCATCAGTGCTGGAGTAGATGGTAAGTTGAACCTTGAAGTCTGCGTATATTATTTTTTTCTCACTTGCAGTCATGGGCACGTGTTATTCTACTCTGCACTTAGATCCTAACATCTTACATGCAGTCACAAGCTCTATACATCAGGCACAAACTTCTCTCCGTGCACCTCACATCACTAGATACTCCTTGAAATTGTCTCCACCCTCTCATAATCTCAGAGTACACAAAAAAAGTGACTTAATAACTTCTAAAGAAGTTTAATGAAACTGTGATGTATGTCTCTACTCTTCTGCTTGTGGTTCCTTGCTTTGTTGTAAAGGAGGGCTATAAGAATAAAGGGGAAAAACTCTTCAGCAGGATCGGATGTGATAAGGTAAGGGAAAATGGTTTCAAACTAAAAGGGGGGAGATTTAGGTTGGATATAACAAAGTTTTTTATGGAAAGGGTGGTGAGGCACTGCAACATGTTCGGTAGAGAGGTGGTGGATGCCTTGTCCTTAGAAACATTCAAGGTCAGGCTGGATGGAGCTCTAAGCAACCTGGTCTAGCTGTAGATGTCCCTGTCCACCACAGGGGAGTTAGACTAGATGACTTCTAAGGGTCCTTTCCAACTCAAACAAATCTATGATTCTACTTAGCAAAACAAAAGAATTGGATGGGATCAGCTCTGTCCTCTGGAGTGTGCTCTGTATTTTTTGAACGCTCTAAAGAGAGTTGTGGATTTTGCCATGACTTGCCATTTTACAGATGTGACACTGACTCATCTGGGCAGAGCATTTGCAAAGATACTATGACATGCTGTGAATGATGAGGCCATCTGTAATTGTACAAGTGAAGCAGCAGCAGATGCATTTCTGAGTAGCCTATAAGCCTTGTCTTTTTTTGTGTGTGTTTATGCTAATGATTTGCATGAGGCTTATCTTCATGCAGGATCTGCTCTTCCAGAGCTTGTTTCCCTGAAGGTGATCTAAGTTCTCATAAACGCTCTGCACAAAGAAGCTCCCCTCATGACACTGCTGCACAGATACTCCAGAAAGCCCAGCATGTGATGCGCCAAGAACCCAGAGATGCAGCAAAACACGTTGTCACTAGGAGAACAGCCTATACCCTCTCCTCACTCTCCTCCTAGATGCCCACAGTACTTTCCTCCTTCCCCTACTTCTCCCCAGATGAGTGTCAGCCTTTTTCCTGCACAAAACACTCGGCTGAAGCGGCAGCCTCCATCATGGCTTCAGAGTATTTTTTCAAGGCACTCATCTTCTCCAACTTTTGCTGAAGTCCCATTGAGGCAATGTGAAACATGCAGCCACCGGATGCTGAGTTGTTTTGAACGTGAAAATGAACCTGTACCTCCTGTGATTGCATGCTTGTGACAGGGGCTGCAGTTGTGACCGTGCTTGTGGCCGGTCCTGCTTCAGCACATCTGCTTCTCTCATGATGCTACTTTTCTAAAATACACTTGTAAAGTGTGTTGTGTCTGTGTTTGCCCCATTTCTTACATCTTCCCTGGGTCATCATTGTTATCATCATAGAATGGCCTGGATTGAAAAAGGACCTCAAAGATCATGTAGTTTCAATACCCCTGACATGGGCAGGGTCACCAGCCACTAGACCAGGCTGCCCACAGCCACATCATTGTAGTGGAGGCAACTGCTAGATAGGTACAGCAGGTACAAAGTAAAACACAATCCTACTCTTGTAAAGCCTTTGCAGCTTTTCTGGCAGTAGCAAGGGAAAACATTTCACATGATTGTTCTGATAGAAAAGCGAGTGGGGTTTTTTCAATTTTTTTCAAATTTTTAACATTATCTGTTATACTACTAGGTTAAATGTGGTTTTCTTCTAATTGTACACTAGCTTTTATGTGAGCACGGGCATTTAGATGAGATGAGGTATGCATTGGTAAGGTATTAATGACGATAAATGCTGAGAAGGAACACAGCTTCATCTGGCCATAAGAGTAGTATTTTCTGAATGATCGTGCTTCAGAAACCTTCTGTAAAGAACAAAGATTTGTTGGCCAATAAGAAAAGATGAGCTGAAATTGTCCTAGTATGCTACAGCCATGCAGGGTTCCAACCCCCATCCCCTGGGCACGGTTGCCACCCACTAGATCAGGCTGTGCAGGGGCCTGTTTGGATGAGTGGATGTCATTAAAGCAGACTGGTTCTACTCGACAGATTTGGAAGAAGTGTACCTGGAAGGTCTTCTCTCTGTGAAAATTAGCCTATGTTCTTCTGTGCCACAGATAGGGAAATACAGAAGGCAAAAATAAAACCGGGGAGACTATAAAAAAGTTTGAGGGGAATCTGGGGGATTTCTGCTGTGCTGTCTGTGTGAAATGCTTACAAAAACCTAAAGCCACCATTTTTTATTATTACGGAGAGATCTGAGAGAGGTGGTATCTTGTAGAAAAGGGGCTACTGTTATTGGGAAGAACAGGCAGTCTTTCATCCCCTTTTTCAGATTTGAACCAGTAACACAAGAAGTGAATGTGGAAGGCTTTTTTTGTTTGTTTTTCATTTCTTGTCCTGAATCAATTTTATTTCATACAGATAGCTCCTCCTTCAAGATTCTACTTATTTCCTTAACCTGTGACAGCTAAAACAAAACAAATGTACGAAGATTTTCTTTTACAGCACACTAGGGTATTCTGCTTCTTTGCAATACCACTGTTAAACTCCATGTCAGTGCTGGGGCACTTTTACTGGAATTCTTATATCATCCAATACTTCCATCTAAGATCTGCAACTACAGAGCAGGATCAGCTTTTAAGCTATAGCCATCTGCATTATTCGCTTCTCGCTTTCATGTGAAAACCATTTTCTAAAGCAAACTTTGAAAATCTTCCTGAATAATCCTGTTGCATAGCTGATCAAATGTAGCAGAATTTTTGTTGAAATAAATTGAGGTGAGAAAAGCAGAGAAAAATGATGGAAGGTTGGTGTTAGCAATGAATGACTGTTTGTAATGTTTTTATTGCGTTACATGGAGTTATATTCCTGAAAAGGAAAATCCACAGTGTGTCAGCAGCCAGTGATAGGCTACTCTGGATCTGATATAGTTCCTGTCCTATTTGTGCTTCCCCTGTTTATACACCTGAGGTTGCAGGGATGTCGGGTTTTGGACATGGCTGCATCTCAGCAGCTGGTGACCCACCGTGACCTGTTTGTTCTTCCCGTTTTCTGCTTCCCAGGATAAAGCCTTCTGCCATGTATGCGTAGCCTCATGTTTACTTGCCCCCAGCTCCCCAATGACCAGGTCATCCTGTACTGTTCCTCTTTTCATTTAATTATTTACCCTTCCTCCAGGCCTTGTGTCATCTGTGAAGTTTTATCAGTGATGATGGTCTGCTTTCTTCCAGCCCATCCATACAAATGTTAAATATTTCAGACCCCCCAAATCCTCATCTGCTCCCAGTTATGCAGTGCTGGTGAGCCAGTTCCACCATCAGGAAAGGTGGGCTATCCTAGGGAGGGGTTTCTTACCAAAAAATCCATTTCCTTGCAGTACACAGAGAAATGAAAACCTTGGGTTTTCGTGGGTATTTTTGCAGTTTTGGAGGTTGCTAAAACCAAAACTGGGTGTGGAGGTCTGCCTTCAGGTAGCTGTTTGCCAGCGGTGGGAGAGCCGTGCAGGCATGGGGACCATGAGTGGGGGGGATTTTTGCATTCTTCACATTTCTTTTTTTGGCGGGGGGAAGGGGGGAGTGGGACTTGAATATGCTGGGATATTGTGTCACTGTTTTTTACAAGCGATCGAGCCTGTAAAACAGGCAGTGACAGCTGCAGCAGGGAGAGGGCTGCCGCTCGGCGCTCAGACGGCACTGTGCGTTACTGTAGAATCTCAAGACGAGGAGGGGACGTTTGGCTACGCCACCGGTGGCTGAAGAGGCAGCGAGCCAGCTTTCAGAGGAAACAACTGCGGGCCGTGAAGGCTCCGGCTGACTACAACCCCCAGCAGCACCGCGGAGGAGGAGGAGGAGGAGAAGTAGGGGCGGGGCGGCGTGTTGCCCCGGAAGAAGGCAGCGGGTGCAGCTGCGGGGCGGAAGCGGGGCCGGGAATGGAGGAGCTCGGCTGTGGTGAGAGCCGCGCTCCGTTCGGAGCGGCTGCGGCCGTTGGAAGGCGGAGGGGCGATCCCGGCGGGGCGCGGGCTTGTCCTGCCGGTTGCGTGCGGCGGGGTGGTCCCGGGAGCTCCTGCCGTCGTGTTTCTGCCCGTCGTTCTTTTCGTCGTTGTTTTGTCTTTACGCTCTTAATGACTGACGTCGAGCTCTGTGTGGTTTGTTGTCTCGTTCCAGGCTGCTGCTTGCTCGCCGATGGCATCGCGGGAGCGGTATGAATGGAGCGGTGAGGGCCGGCGGGGGGTTGGCAGCGTGTGCTTCTGGCTCGCTGCAGGACGCCGGTAGTGCGGTCACTGTGAGGTGACCCCCGGAGCTGTGTGTGCTGCTGGGTCTGAGGAGCTCTGAGGTAAAAAGGCTTGGGTAACGGCGCTTCCTAACCCTGCGTTGTATTCCTTTCTGCTGTGGAGCAGTGACTTCATAAAACGCTTATCCACGTCGTGGTTGTTTGCCACAGCACTTGCTTTTGTGCTTTTTTTGTTTGTTTGTTTGTTTGTTTTTCAATTTCAGCTTTACTGGCTTACCCTCATTTCCCCTTATGGGAAAAGTATGTATTCCTTCAAATAACTTTGTATTCCTTCAAATGTTGCTGCTGCTTTGATCTTTCATTTTATGTCTTGAAACTTATATGTGCCTCGCTTATTTAAAAAAAAAAAAAAAAGTGTAATTACAGTGTCCCATGAAGCACTTACACTTGCATACCTGTATGTCACTGCCTTGTGTTGCTTATGTTCATTGCCTGGTTTAGTCTCAGCAGTAACATCTTTGAAGTAGTTTGTGCTATTGCAGTGCAACGTGCTAGTGGTGTTGTATGAACTTATCTTTTTTTTAAATGATTAATGTTCTTTCTGACAACCTATAAAGAGAAAAGGTACTTCCATTTAGCAATAATCTGCCTCTGTATCTACTGTCATCTTTAGCAGTACTAATGTTTTCTGGTTGTTTTCCTGTAAGTAGGAAAGCACCTTACTTTTTTTTCTGCACAACCTTCTGGAAATTATTTTGACAGACTATGCTTACTACTCCCATTCAGTCTTGCTTGAGGCTGAAAGCTTGATTCTGTCTTCAGTAGAGCAGAGGACATCTCCTTTAAGTGGGTGTGTCTCTCCTGCAACTGAAGAGACTCAGTAAATGAGCAGAGTAGCCAAGTCACTGTCAGTGACTGTGGCATGGAGAATTTCTAGTTTAGAATTGTCCTAAAGTGCTGCTGAATTCTTCATCTCTCCATTAATTGTTTGTGTTTTCTGCAAGTACTTAAAAGGGCTAGGCAGAAGTATTAAGGACCCTTGTTAATAAGGGATTGGGTGTGTGCTTTTGCTTTGTCACTATCTTGTCTATTCTGCAAATCCATGTATGTTCTTTGCAGAACAGACCGGTATAAAGCCACCTGCTAAGTTTTTAGTGACTTGTAGCCACTTCAGCTGTTTCTGCCTGTTCCCAAAGCTGTGCATTACATCATGCTTGTCCAAACTTTTGTCTTGCCTGACCTGTGTTCAGTGAGGAGAAATTGTCTCGGGCTGCATAGATGTAGATCTCTCTGAGAGTAGTGGCTCCTATTTACTTTCATGGGAACTACAACTGATACAAAGAATGCAATAATACTACTCAATAGAGTAGATTCTCAGCAACAGAACACTATTCTTCCACATGCTCACCACCATCAGCTGTGCATTTCTGCCAATGATAAACAGCCTGCGTGCACCAGAGAAGGTGATTCAGTGCCACTGTCACACTGCTGAAACCCACCATCCACTGCCTCACTGTGCTTGCGTGCACTGTTTGGTCTCTGAAAAGCATCAGTGAAGGTCAGTGGATGCTGTTTTTTCTTCATGAAGAAATTCAATCCCATGCCTTTGCTTCATCTGTATTTCCAGGTGAGGCATTTTGTCTGACTGCCCCTCTGCTGCTATCTCTCACACAGCATTGAGATGTGACTAAGTACTTTTGGGAAGGTTCAGCCTCTACTGCCATGCCACCAACATCTTCCTCTGTTGTAGGCCAATATGATAAAATAGGAGGTGTTGGTTTCAGAGCAGCACTAGTGCGTAATGTACTTGATTTATATAAGCCACAAAGCTTACTTTTTATTAAAACATAAAAATAGGGAGCGATAGAAACACAAAACCAGTGTGATATTTGAACTTCTTTTGTGAAACTAACATGAATCTGGTTTGATGGTGGTGGCGATTCTTAGTTCTCAAGGTCCTCATCAGTGATTTTTCATGAAATTTTGCTCTTCCTGTGCTTTGTACTTGAAAATAATTGTTCACAAATATTTGTGTCACCACTTTTTGTCAGTACATATAAGTTTGACTCTGAGGTGGGGGATGTTTTTCTCTGGTAAGGGAGGGCCTATGTCCAGTAGAGAGAGAGGTGATCAGATTTTAGTTGAATACTTGATTACAATTCTGAACATTCAGTTTGAAAATTTTAATGTAAGTGTCTTTGTCAGCTGAAAATAGTCATAAATGTACAAAAAAACCATGATGTTTTTGGGGATCTTGAAATGTATTCTCAAATTCCTTTATCAAAATGAAAAGTACAGCTTATTTTTGTGTTCCCAATTGTAGCCCAGGCAGTACCAATCACACACTGCTGTGTGGTTGTAGTGAGCACTGGGTGTGCCCCCTCCGTGGCGCAGAGCTGCTGCCATGATGAAGTTGAGCAGGAGGTGGTTGCAGGGTGGGATGGTTTGAGCTATGTGCAGGCTGAATGTGCTGGCATTACATGGTTGAACCACAGTGGGAGACTGGCTAATGAGCACTAGGCAGTGCTTGAATTTTTTTTGACTCTTCAATTTGCTTGTGACAGAATTGCCATCAGTTCTGTTGAGTCCACTGTATATTTCCCAATACATAGAAAGCTCACTAGGAATGTGTGATTGCATTTTAATGGTACTCTGGTAAGAACATTTCCAGCACTGATGCTGTAGAACTGGCAGCAGAGATGTAGTATCTGAAAGCAAGTTGTCTTGAGCAGGTTATTTTTTCTGTATATTAGGTACTGAGTTCATAGACTTTTGTGAGCATTATCAAAAGGTAACAGGCTGGAAAACAATTAACCAGTAATGTCCTGCTTCTATCCATTGAAACAAGAATATTACTTTGAGGATGGAGCCTTGTAGGCTCTCTTGTGATTCTGGAGAAAGCTCTTTCTAAAAAGGGTGTCTACTACAGAGAGCTTTTGTAGTGAATGTGGCTTCATACAGTGGAAAATCCAGCCTAGCCTGCTTACCTGCTTGTTCTGGTGCTTACCCTGAAACAGTTCCCAGGGCATCTGCTCAGTTGGGTGGGAGCCAGCAATGCAGTGTGGGCTGTAGAGATACTGCTTGCTTTATGAGAAGTTCACAAAGGGGAAGAGATTCCTGGGTGAGCTCAGTTTGGAAGAGTAGAGGAGTCAGCACTATACAGCAGCCTTCTGTGTTCCTGTTCTGCTCATCCAGTGCCCTGAGTACTTTGAACTAGGTGCTAGGGTGTCAAGGAACAGTGTAAGTACAAAACAAAAGATTAAACAGGGCACATAATATTTGTTACTAAATCTTGTTTGTCTTCTGGATAAATAAACCCAGATATGTTTTCTTCCTCCTGATATGCTTACCTAGCTTATAAAGGTTCAGAGCTTGTGACTGTTGTTTAGAGTTGCAGGTGTTGCAGTGTTTTTAGTGGGTACTACTTGTTAATTCACAAAAACATCAGTTCTAATCTTGATATTTCTAAGTAGTAGTTAAATGAGGCTTACTATCTGTAATAATCCCTCTTCCAATGTAGGAGTGAAGCATAGGGAATGATATAAGTATACATAATCTGTCACCTCCAACTCCACTAGCCAGTTTGAACCAAGTAGAAGAGCAGGTAGGAGGAAAAAGAAATTAGAAGGCATAGTTACCAACAGATATTGGTGCCATTGAAACTCCCTCCTTATTTTGCACCTTGTTCTGTAGTTTAGAATTGTGGGCACATCTGTCTTTCCTTTCCTTGTGAATGTTTTGTGGTTAGGCATTTGTTGTTCCCAGTTCATTAAACTTCAAAAGGGACTAGACTAAAAATATTCTGATCAAGATCTGTGGGGGAAAGAAGGTAAAATGAGCAGTGGAGAAGAACTGTTTAGATTGTACGGTAGCTTATGCCATCAGAACAGCTGTAGCTGCTGTGACTTCAGTTGATACTTTATTTGGCAAGAGCACCGAGCCCTATTCATCATAATCCATAGATTTAATCAAGCACCACAAACACATGGCAAGCATTTTGAAGTCCTCTGACGTATTGCACTATCTACGAAACGCTAATTGTATTATTGACCAGTTATTCATTACAATCACAGTAGTGTCCAAGTGTAAGTGTATGTGATTATCAGTTTTTTCCTGTGCTGCCTTCAACTGAGTTTGTACTTGGATGTGGGCCTGTGAAGGAGGGCCTTAGTTCCCTCTTTTGGCGTGCCAGAGCAAGGTCCTCCTGGTGGTATGTGAAGGTATTTCAGTTTTGGAAGCTGTTGTCGTCTAATGCTTGTGAAACAGAGCATTCTCTTTGTGTTTAGTTATTCAGAAATGCCTCTGCAGGTGCTGTGGCACTATCTCAGAATTTATTGTAACTTCCAAACTTGTCCTTCCCTGCTTCCTTTGTGTTCTGCCTCTAGTGCCTGGATACAGACCTAAGTTACCTAAAAGGCTTTCCAGTGTCTTGGCATGGCTGTCCTTTGTGAACAGTCTGAAAAAGGCTTTTTGGCACGTGTGTGGTTCTTACCTTTGCTGTAAACACAAGCTGTGAAAGCTGTATGGGGTGGCAGGCTAAAAATAGCTTTTACACTTGCTAATCTCTTCAAGGGAAGATTAAATCTGAGTGCTGGAGTTTGGATTGTCTGCTTTCTGTGGTTGCCTACAGTCAAGATCAGAAGTGCCGGTGAGCTGTGCCATCAGCTTTGGGGGCAGAATTGCTATTGCTTCTCTTGAAGTGATGTATAGAGGCTGGGAGAAGAGGGAAACCTGTGCCTTGAACACACAGATCTGGTGAGTGCAGAGTACTACTGTAGGCATAGATTTCACAGAACTGTAGTGGTTGAAAGGGCCCTCTAGAGATCAAGTCCAACCCTCTTTCTGTGCTTCCGACGTCTTGGGAAAGAAAGAGATGCATATCCGAAAGAAACCTTGCGTAACAGGAATGATATCTTGAGTCTGACAGTGCTTAGGTAACTTTGTGTTTAGCATCAGAGGAGTTGACTCACTTGGACATTCTCTTTCCTTTCAGCAGCGATGATGGATAACCGTTTTGCTACAGCACTTGTGATTGCCTGTGTTCTCAGCCTCATCTCCACCATATACATGGCAGCTTCCCTAGGCACTGATTTTTGGTACGAGTACCACACCCTGTCCCCTGCTGAGAACATTACTGAAGCTGGCAGGAGCATCTGGGAGGAATTTGTCAGTGGAGAGGCAGATGAGAAGACCTACACAGATGCTCTCTTCCGGTGCAATGGCACAGTTGGGTTGTGGAGGAGGTGCATCACTGTACCCAAAAACTCTCATTGGTACAGCCCACCAGGTATCTTTTGAGTAATTAACACTTCATAGCTTTGCCTGAAGTGGTACTTTCTTCATCCAGTGTGTCACTTCCTTCTGTCCAGGAAGCTTATTTCTGACTTGTATGCTTGTTTACTTTTTAATAATGGCAACGTAAACTTTTAAAGAAGTGAAAAGTGAAATAATCTGTGGCTGTTAATGCTACAGGATCTGAATTTGGTATATTTGATTTAAATTTAATCTGGTATAACTTGGGTAGCTGTGGTTTTTTTTGCAGCTGCCAACCAACAGGTGATACAATTATTATGGCCTTGCCAGTTACCCAGTCTAGTTCTAGAGATCAAAGTGGGGGGAAAAACAAAACACCTACTTTATCGGTGACGTTTTACATGATCATTTATTTTCCTCACGTGCCACAAGTGCCCCACTGTGACATCAGCACATTTTGGAGCTTTGGATGTAGATTTACAAATTACAAGTTTTGACAAATGCTGGTTGCTATAAAGAAGTGTGACAAAAGTTCTGCATATATAATGCTATGCCTTGTTGTACTAACTACATTATCCTTACTGTCTGTTAAGATATCCTACAAATCTGTTTTGAGAAGTATTTCTTTGTCTAAAACTGTACTCAGAGGAGCTTCCCAGTTTAAATGCTTAGGAGAATTGAATGGGAAGGGGGATTGGAAAAAACTAATGGTAATTGTCTGTTTTGTTGGATTTTTTGTTGTTGTTGTTGTTCCAGAAACTGATATGACTACAAACTGCATCAGTTTTTCCCTCTCTGATCAGTTTATGGAGAAGTACATAGAGCCTGGAAATCACAACAGTGGCACCGATTTGAATCGGACTTGTAAGTGTCTTTCATATCTTGAGGGTAAAAGCAGTGGGATTAAAAAAATAATGGGGTTTCCCAAATGTGGTTGCTGATGAGAAAACATCTGCATCTTGCTCTGCAATTTTTTAATTTTTTTTTTTGCCCTTTTTAGCTAGACCAGTGAAGGAATGTGGGTGGAAAGGAGCACAGCATGGTGGGCAGTCAGTTCAATGAACCTGTCTTGTGTGTTTCTTCAATGTGCAGATCTCTGGCGATTGCAGTTTCTCCTGCCATTTGTCAGCCTTGGTCTCATGTGTTTTGGAGCTCTGATTGGGCTCTGTGCGTGTGCCTGTCGCAGCCTGTACCCTGCCATTGCCACTGGAGTCCTCCATTTTCTTGCAGGTAGGTCATCTGCCATCTGTCACTTACACTCCCTTCTCCATGAGCTGTTAGTGACAGCTGGAGCACTTCAGCAGTGAACTAACTGCACTTTTCTTCTGCTTTCCCCAGGACTTTGTACGCTGGGCCTGGTTGGCTGCTATGTAGCTGGGATTGAGCTGCTTCATAAGAAGCTGCCCCTGCCTGGTGATGTGAGGGGTGAATTTGGCTGGTCCTTCTGCCTAGCCTGTGTTTCAGCACCTTTGCAGTTTATGGCAGCTGCTCTTTTCATCTGGGCAGCTCGCACCAACAGAAAGGAATTCACTCTCTTGAAAGCATACCGTGTAGCATAGTGAGTGCTGCTACCCAAGTATTAGGTTTCCATATAATAGACTCCCCTCAGCCCCTATTACTTTTATTGTTCTTTTAGACAGAAGTTTTGAGTCGTACTGCATGCTTCTTGCTGGTTGAGACAGTAGAGCCTGCAGGCCACGAAGACAAAGACCTTTGGGCTAAATGACCAAGCTTTACCAGAAGTCTGCAGTACTTAGTTTCTAAACGTGGCTTTTAATTTTTTAAGCTTTCTTTGGTTGGATTTCTTTGAATATCCCCTGAATTAAATGTCTCTTCTTAATTTCATTACTTTTTAAGCCTGGAGGAAATAGGAGAGGCGTTGTGGTGTGGAAGTGAGTTAGGTAGGCAAGAAAGGAACTACAGAGTGCAAGTAATAATTGTGAGTTGTCTGCTCTATGGCCTGTGGAGAGTGCCCAAGAAACGTGGGGAGATAGGAACCTGTGTTATGGAAATACTGTAGTTAAATCAGTGCTGCAGCTTAGCTTTGGGTCTCTTATTCTCACTAGTTCGTTCCTTCCTGTGGCTTCTGCTGAAACTGATGTAATTAGAGCAGCTGGCTGTGGGAGTGCTTGTGCAGCACACTCTCCTCAACAGAGAATCTGTGCTGCTTTTGCTGTGGAAGAGAAGTTGCCCTGTTTGGAGCTTTGTACTGTGCTTGGTACACTGCTCCCAGGTACCCACACTACATGTGACTGTGCACTATAATCTTAACTTGCGGTGCTTTTGCTTGCTGTAAAATAAGGCTTTCCACTCTCCTGTTGTATTGAAGGTGAACCTTCATAACTCTTCGTTTTGAATTTGGTTTAGTGTATGTGTGCATATGTACATAATATAAACTTTTGTAAAGCTCTCTTATTATGTAGCACACAACAGGGTTTTTTTTAAAAGGTGCTGCTCACTTCCCACCTTGCCCCCAAACCTTTTGTTTAAATGAAATAAAATAATCCTCAGAAATTTTTGTCGTGTGAATTTGTTGGGGTAGGGAGGGAGTGTTCTAGAATGACTGGGGGGGAGAGAAACTTTGTATCCTTCTGTAGTGAGGGAAATATCACCAGAAACAAATAAATTTGGTTAGATTTCTTATTAAATTCTTGAATCCTTGCTAACATATTTGTCACTGGAAGGACATAGCACCTCCATAATGTCCAATAAACTCCCAGACTTTGCACGTATTTCTAAGTTACTGTATTTTTGACCAGACTGGGTGGCATGTCCTGCTTAGAAGAGTGTTCTGAGACCAAACTGTTTTAATTCAGAAACCTTAACTCCTCTCATTTCCTTGCTTCATGCTCAGCATAGGAAATGTGTTTTAGAAGAAATGAATCTTGAAAAGGAATGACTGTGGTGTCAAGGGTTCTGGGAGTTACAGCTGATGGAAATGACATGGAAGTTGGTGCATTGTCTCTCTGCTGTTCCCTTTTGAATAGATGTTGGCTGGTTTCTTAAAGATCAGGGACCTTGTCAGTATAGTTTCTCAGCTGTTTTTTTTTTTTTTTTTTCGGTTTTCTTTGTGGTAGAGGACAACCCACTTCTCCTTCTAGCATCACTGCAGTCTTTACAAAGTGAAACAGAAAAGCATTTACATGATTCTGAAAACCCAAGATTAATGGTAAGAATGGCAGTGGAAGGTCTTGCTGTTCAGTACTTCCTCTCCTCACCTAAAAGTGCTTCTCTGCAAGTTCCAAGTCTACTCTAACCTGATGAGTGGAGCTCTAATACTGTGTGTGTAATCTTAGAATACATGGATGTTGTAGCTGCTGTTATGAACTTGCACTAATTTGGAGGGAATTTTTAGACCTAATATTGTTTGAGGCTATTTCTCTTCGCCAACAGAGCCTGTGTTGTATTCGCTGATGCTGGCTCGTGCGGAGGGTTTCTGTAACTTTCCTTGAAGAGCAGACAGTCCGGCAGTGCAGCTGGAGGTTACTGCTCTTTCTCAGTAGCAACGGATCCTGCACACCATTAGAGGATAAGGGCTTACGCAGCAGATTTTCATCATTCTGGTGGTTTTTACAGTTAATTTTGTTGCTTTCTTAACTCTGCACCCTGATGGTGCTTCACCCTACGCATGTCCTGGGTTGATTAACTCCCTTAAATTTGTTTCCATTTGTGTTTACTTTGCTGTTTTTTACAGCTTACTTCTTTAGTCAGCTGAAGTGTGCAGCAGCCATGGCTTCACACTGGGAGATGCAATATATCAGTGTAATGTAAATACAGGAGACTGACTTTGTTTTCTTAAGTGAGAGGACAGAGTGATGCTGCATCACGTGGGAAGTTATGCCTGCTATGTCAGCTTTATTGGTGCTGTATTTTCGTTTTCTGTCTGCACTTAAGTGTTAACTGCCAATAGTTCCCTGAAGAGCTGATTTCAGTTAGTTATGCTGTTTTCTTACAACGTCTGAATTTGTCGTTTCTGTTTGTTGTTGTTTCCTACAGTTAAACCTCAACCCAAGCTGCAGCCTTGCTTTGGGGTTTCTCCTCCAAATTCTAATGCCTGTTGTTTCATTTTTCCGTCTCTTCCTGCTCACTCCCCAGCAACAATCTGCACAGGTGCAGTTTGGCATTGCTTGTGCAGGTGCACCTTCAGCCCTCAGGGTTGAGCTTCTCCTTGTGTCACCCTTGTGAAGGTCCCATGGTGCAGCCTTGCCCAGGGGTCTGGCTGTGCCTGGGGAGAAATAATGGAAATAATACTGTTATTTCTTCTGTTGTAATGGTGCTGCTCTTTGGTGTCTGACTGCCCATGGTTCCCTCTGGAGCAGATTTCTGTTAGTTAAGCTATTCCATTACATGTGCTATTTTCTTACTTTGTTATCTGAAGTTTGTTGTATTGTCAGTTTTCCTCTCTCAAGCTTATGTCAGTTTGTTCCCTTTACTGGTTTTTCTTTTTGTACTCTGTCAATTAACATCTCAGGCTGAGGTGTATCACCCAGGTACACCATTTTTTTCCATTATGTGTTTTCTCTCTCTCCTGTTGCCGACTGTTCCCTTGTGTCCTCACTGGCTCTCACAGGCTCTTCTTTATTGTTATTACTTTGTTACTTTTTCCTCTGTAGTGTTGATCTGCCACCCTCTACTCCATTTTTTTTTCCATTTCTTCCAGGCTACCCAGGGCAGTGGTTGCAACCCTAGGCTGCCAGAGATCAAGGACAGAGCGTTTGAATTTGAGGTGGTTGTGGGGCCAGGAGCTGGACTTGATGACCCTCGTGGGTCCCTTCCAACTCGGGGTATTCTGTGATTCTGCTTCTGAAGTATGAGAAAGTATTGGACTGCTGCAGTTTTTCTCTGGAGCCAGTGTCCCTTGTGACATGTTATTTATTCTTGTTTGCCAGTGTCTGTTACTTATTTTTGTCTCCTTACTTCCCCAACTGACGTATCAGGCTGTTGCTGGATCAAGTGGGAATTCTGTTATTTTCTTACTGGTCAGCTGAAGAGACAGATTATCTCTAGGTTCATTTGAGCTTTTTTCCTTTTCTGTTATTTTCATACTTTGTCAGCTGGAGTGTTGGATTACCACTGTTCACTTTAGCTGATGTCTGTTATGTCTGTTATTTTCTTACTCTTCTTACTCTGTCAACTGACATGTCAATCTAATGCTGGATCTCATGGGAATTAATTTCCATTATTTGATGTGGAATTTTTTTTGTTATATTAGCTAAGGTTTCATGCCCTCTAATTAAGACGTTGTGTGGGTCAACTGCCCAGCAGCAGTTTGCACCGTGGGAGCCTTCACAGAAAGGTGAAACTGCAGTGAGGCTCTGCTGAAAAATCTGTTGTGAAGGGTGGAAGCAGCCCGATGAGGTGGAGGAGCTGGTGGTGAGAGCTACCAAACCCTCCCCGACCACGTTTAAAAGCTGCCAGTGGAGAGTGGAGTGATGCCGGAGCAGTGCAAACAGGATATGGCACAGCCCAGTGGGCAAGCAGGGAGGGTAAGTGCTCTGAGGAAACTGTCCTCATGGGCAGGGATCCAGAGCAGAGCTGGTGGATCATGGAGGAGGCTTTCCTCGTGGCATAAGAACTCTCCATCCTTAGGTACATGAAGTCAGCAAAGGGAGGCAAAGAGACCAGCGTGGCTGAACCTGAACCAGCTGGTCCAACTGAAGAGCAAGAAGAAAATCCACAGGCAGCAGAAGCAGGAGCAGGTACTGTGGAAGAGTGTAAGGAAACTACTGGGCTGTGTAGGGATGGGGTCAGGAAAACCAGGGCCCAGCTTGAACTGGACTTGGCAAGGGACACCAAGAGGAACAAGAAAGGCTTCTACGGGTACCTCAACCAGACTAAGAAAGTCCAGGAGGGTGTACTCCCCCTAGTGGGTGACACAGGCGAGCTGGTAACAGCAGTCAAGGAGAAGTCTGAGGTATTTAACAACTTTTTGCCTTGGTCTTCTCTGATAACTGCTTATCACACAGCCCTCAAACGTTTGGTTTGGTTTGGTAGGAGGGGATTGGAGAAGCAATGTTCTTCCCACTGTAAGTGAAGA